>QLTV01004142.1:157915-168308 GCA_003457575.1 Thermophis baileyi
ATAATCAGTTGCTAATCAGGCTCTGCACTGTTTGCTGCAAGGAGGCAAATTGCTGGGAGGCAGAGGCCAAAGGGTGGGGGTGGCTGGGTGGGGCTACATTCGGTGTATAAGACGCACCCAAGTTTTCACCCTCTTTTTGGGAGTAAAAAGGTGTGTCTTATACTCCGAAAAATACGGTAACTGTTCAATCCATCTACCAGCCACTTTTAATCTGGACAGAATAATGATTCTGTCTTCAACAATTATTCAAATGGCTAGTCTGTTTTAGCCGCTGTTGTAAACTGCCAGCCTGATCTTTCATTGATCAGTTTCTTCTAATCTTGACATGTTGTCCATGGAAGTTTCTAACACTTTATGCCAGCTTTGAAGCTGCCCTTCCTCCTCCACTGAGAAGCTGAACTAAGTCCTATTCTTATAACTTACCAACCGAGCATAGCATAGACCCAGAAGAGAATGTGTTTGGCTTACTCTCCCTACTCTCAAAATCACTTCAGAGTAAATATTTATATACTTATCTGACTAGCCAAGTCATAATATGTTCGAGAATAAAAAACTAGTGTTCATACAGAAAAAACTAGCCTGTGAGGCCTTTCTACACTTAAGTGGCATTTAACTTATAGCTTTCTCTAGTTGTTCTTTGGCAGTGATTTGGAAGTATAATAGTCAGTTAGGCATACATCATTCTAGAGTTGGGTTAAAGTTAGAATTCACTGGCCTCTAGTTATGTGATTTTAAATATTGTGATCTTAGGAGACATACTTAATAAATACATTTTCCGTATGTTACAGGTGTTACACATTTGCTGATATGCCATGGTATCAGAGGAACATAGCTGCTATTTTATTCTCAACACCACCCAGCTCTACCTATGAAGAAGTATGTGTCCCATTAGTATTTTCTATAGCTTTTTTTGGTATATTATCCATTAAAACATTGAAAAAAAGGAGATTGAAAGGTCAGTCTTTATAAGCTATGAGGCTATAGTGTCAGGCAGTATATTTTTGGATAAAACTTGAGATTCTGAAAAATAAATATATCATCTACTAAATGACTACTTATTGATATTATCAATAATATACCAGCTATTTCATAAAATACATAAGATTAATTACATTTGTAAATAAATATATCCTCTTGAATAAAAACTATAAAGCATATAGCATTCCCTTTTGTGTTTTCCCTTAGAAAACACAAGTTATATTGCAGTTATTGAAGTATTTTAATTTTTACTGGAAGGATTTGGATTACTTTAATAGTATTCTTCTAATCTTAATGCTAATGTCTTCTAGGCATTACAGTACTTTCAAAAGGCTGAAAATGGTAAGTTATGTAAGAAAGCATATTGCATGACAACTTAATTTTGAAATCAAAATTAAAATGTGTTAGATATTATATGAAAGTGTAAATTATTTATAGCAGAGTTCCCCAACATTTCCGGCTTTGCGGGGAGGAGGGGGAGAGAAGGTTCACACAAGTGGTTGGCAAGCATGCATGAACGCAACTCCCATTTCCGCAAGCGGCACGCACACGCACCTGCCGCTCACACAGATGGAGCACGCTCATGCGAGGATGGCATGGGTGCCCTTGCTAGCTGTTTCCATGGCCCAGTTGCAAATCCTTCACAGCCCACTAGTGGGCCATGGCCCACAGGTTGGGGACCCCTGATTTATAGTAGTATATGAAACAAGGATATAGATAAATGAAAGTTCTTAAAATTCCCTTCAGCTGTATCTAATGATATATCTACTTATAAATTTAATGATATATCTACTTATAAATAGATATATCTAATGATATATCTATTTCATTCAATGTAGAATGAAAAAATTAGCATCTCTAGTCATCTCTAGAGATACCCAAATTATAAATTGGAAAATCCATAGTGTTTCAGTACTGAAATGGAGTACTGAATATGCAACTTTTTAATTACACTATTTAATACACTATTTCAGGGTTCCAAATAGCATCCAAACTTAAATCAGGCAAAGTATTCCTCAAAGTTCCAATTTATTAGCAGAGCCATGTTGGCACATCTGGGAGAAACCCGAATCTGAAGTCCCCTGGGTTTCTCCACCCAGTTGAAAGTTCAAGCCCTTGTCCCCACACCCCCAAGTCCATCACGTTAACCAATCTTCAACTGCCAGCTTGGCAGCATCCACCCATCTCCTCCCGTGCAGGTGCAGGAGTGCGAAGACAAAGGATGACCTTGACTATCTAGAAGGAATTTGTTATGGCTACATACAAACAGCCCTCATGCAATTCCCCCTCCCAAATTCCCACAGCAAAGATTAAAATAGTATAAAGTGTGGCAGGCCAAAGACCCCAACTAAAATGGCTTCGGCCTGACACACTATTTAATATTCTTTCAATAGGGATGCTAAAGGAATTGTATGTAAAAACTATCTTGAGAGCATGTTATGAGTTATGTTAGAACAAGCATTTCTTCTTTGTTTATTAAAATGTTTCTATTGATTATGAGAAGATTAAAATTAACACCACTTATTTATACATTGTGTTTCTCAGAAGAGGAATGTGAAATGTTTTAGTCATAAATGAACTTGCATCAGAATTTGCATTATAAAGATGTATATTGAAGTGATTTTCATATTGAGGAACAGAAACAAAGTAATTTCCATCTTAAATTTAATATATATATATATATATGGTATATTATATTTGATTAATAAGCCCTGATACACACACACACACACACACACACACACACACACATACTGTATATATATATTAATGTACCACATTATCTCTTTTCTATATATGTACTGAGATTATGCTTAACTTTTTAAAATATTAGAAGCAAATAAGCTTTACATTATAAATTAAAAACCAGAAGTTTTTTGTTTGTTTTCATTTCTGTGTAGTTGAACCAAATTTCTATAGTAAAAACTTGCTGTTCTTGGGAAAGACATACATGAAATTAAATAATAAAAAGATGGCCCTTCTCTGGCTAACAAAAGCTAGAGATCGGCTACCACATACAGAGGAAGATAAGCAGGTAAGTTACTTTCACAGCCAGATATGTATATAGATATAGAAAATACATTTTCAAGTATTCTTGTGCTAGAACACATACTGAACGCACATCAGTGCTTTCATTAGCCTCACATTGTAGCCTAAAGCCATATTTCCCGATCTTGGTAATATATTGTTCCACTTTCAGAACTAACCAGCCAACATGATCTTTGCTGAGAGTAATCATCTCAGAGTCATTGTGAACTGGACAGCATCTAAATTTAATAAATTATTAATCTAAAGAAATCTTGGAAATGTATATTGAAATAAGTCATAATTTTGTTACAAAATGTTAGATGCTAACAGACTATCAAATGGTTATAGAAATGTTAGATCTGGCGTAATATGAACATTGTTATTAAGCATTGTCAATGTTTTTCATCGAAACAAAGTTTAAAAATGGATGGTTGGAATAGAGGAATTTCCTGTAGATTTCTTTCTGTCCCTTTTTCAGGGGAGAAGGATTGAATGCAGTGGCGAAATCCAATTTTTTTTACTACCGGTTCTGAGGGTGTGGCTTGGTGGGCATGGCAAGGGAAGGATACTGCAAAATCTCCATTCCCACCCCACTCCAGGGGAAGGATACTGCAAAATCTCCATTCCCACCCCACTCCAGGGGAAGGATACTGCAAAATCCCCATTCCCTCCCCACTCTGGGGCCAGCCAGAGGTGGTATTTGCCGGTTCTCCGAACTACTCAAAATTTCCGCTACCGGTTCTCCAGAACCTGTCAGAACCTGTTGGATTTCACCCCTGATTGAATGGGTTGAAAAGGATTTCATAAATTTTGATACGGTACTCTGGTTGGGTTCCATTGTACTTCTTTGTAAGAATTTTACCTGGAGCTTGGCTTGTCAGTTTTAATTTATAGCAGCCCTGAGGTAAATTGGTTTAAGCAATGATTATTGACTCAGATTTGTAACTAAGCAGAAACTTGAAACCAACTCTCTCAGTGGAAGTTCAGAGCCCAATGTTGTTTGTTTGTTTAATATCTTTGTATACCAAGGCAATAAAGAAAAACTCTTTGCTGTTCACATTAAAAAAGAAATGTAGCACAAAACCCCATACAAAAATAAAAACAAGTTGTTTTTTTAAAGATGGTTCTATTACATCAAATTGGGGAAGGCTCAGCAAAAAAGCCTGGCTTTTAAGATCTGGTGTAAAAGCAGTAAAGAGAGAGCCACTCTGATCTCTAGAGGGAGGCCACTTCACACTGCATCAGTTTCTATCTGATCTAATCCTGGAAATCAATGTCTGCGTAGATTTTCTATTTTCTTAAAAAATAATCAAAGGCAAATTAGTAGACAAGAGTGCATTAACACAACTATTTTTATATGATTTGCATGCTGTGTCAAACGATATTTTTTTCACTTCTATTGTTCCAGGTACAAAAAGAAGCTTTGGAAGTACTAAATTCTATATGACATGATTACTCAAAATATATGAACTGATGAACTAAGAAACTAAACAGAAAACTAAACAGTTATATTGTGGTTCAAATTGGTATATGAAAAAAAGAATTTTTAGAGAAGAATAAATTCCAGATTTTACTGACATTTACATCTACATCTATTAATCCATCTATATACATATACACGTCCAGAATGGAGAGAGAGAAATCGGGAAACAGTTATGAAATTGACAAGTATTCAGAAATAATAGCTTTTAATTTTAATTCCTACTTTTCTTGTTTAAACTATTATTTCAATCATTTTCATTTCAATCATTTTCTGGCATATGGAAACATGGTTTGAGATACTTCATTTGGATAACTATACTGTTTTTGTTTTGGAGAATTTAGCAGGATAGAATATGCTTGCTTTTATATGTCAAAGGATAATTTGTTAAGATATTGTTATAAGAGGTGTGGTGGCACAGTGTATGCAGCCAGGAGTTCAATCCTGATGGGCTCAAGGTTGACTCAGCCTTCCATCCTTTCAAGATTGGTAAAATGAGGACCCAGATTGTTTGGGCCAATATGCTGACTCTCTAAATCATCTAGAGAGGGCTGTAAAGCACTATGAAGTGTCTGTGAGTGCTGTTGCTAATACTATTGTTTACCCTTAACATGTAAAGATATTTTTAAGCACTGTAGTGCTTATCTTACATTTTGGCTTGCAACCAATATTTGAATAATTTTTTGAGCTTTTTGGTTTCTGGCAAGGTTTAGATACAGATTCCTTGTTGCCTTTCACATCTTAATCATATAGTTCCATAGAGGTATAATCTGGTTTGCTGCTTTTAAACAATACCCTTCATTTGCAACAAGGTTCTTTTAAAATAAAAAGTACTCTTATGTATAAAAAAGACACCCCAAAAAAACGCATAAACAAATATAAACATGAGAGAGAAAAATTCAAAAACGGGGCGTTGGTCTTACCTGATACGCCTCTTCTCGTAGGGTGGAGCTAACCTCCAAGAGTGGGATGACACCGTCCCTTCAGCCAATCAGGACTGAGTCTGACGAATTAATATTCTTCGTGTCCTGCCTCACTTCCCCCTCTTTGACGATGGACGATGGTCAGACTCTGCATGCAGCTCCCGAGTCCACAAGGTGAATAAGAAGCCGATCAGCTCCCAGTACGAGTGAAACTAACAGACAAAACAAAACACAATCCAAAAACACAGGTGCCAGACTGACAAGCAGGGAGGGATTGGAGGTTAGCTCCACCCTACGAGAAGAGGCGTATCAGGTAAGACCAACGCCCCTTCTCCATAGTAGGTGGAGCTAACCTCCAAGAGTGGGACATACCAAAGCAGTCTGTCCATAGGGAGGGCTAAGTCTGGCTGGTTTCTCCAGTCCGCGGCACCACCCGCTGGAGTACTCTGCGACCGAATGCTGCCTCTGCTGACGCAAAAAACGTCGATCTTATAGTGGCGTATCGATGGACGCTTGGGTGGACCAAGCTGCCGACGCCGCAGCACTACGAGTTGAGTGCGCAGTCACTCCGACCGGACGAGGCAGGGACTGCAGGTCATAAGCCTTGGCGATCACCCCACGAATCCAGCGCCCCACGGTGGAGGAAGACGCCTTCTGGCCCAGAGAAGTGGGCTGGAAGGAAACGAAAAGCGCCTCAGTTTTGTGCATGTCGGAGGTGCGCTTGAGATAAACCTTCAGGGCCCTCCGAACGTCGAGCTTGTGCCACTGTCTCTCAGAAGGGTGCGAGGGATTGGGGCAAAAATTTGGCAGGACAATCTCCTGGGCTCTATGAAAATAAGAGTTAATCTTGGGGACAAACGTAGGGTCCAATCTAAGGACCACTCGATCAGCATGAAATATGCAGAGGTCCCCCCGAACAGACAAGGCTGCAAGTTCAGAAATCCGGCGGGCTGACGTAATCGCAACTAGGAATGCCACCTTACAGGTAAGGTGGCTGAGCGATGCAGTCCGCAAGGGCTCGTATGGGGCACCCATCAACGACAGAAGGACCTTCGAGAGGTCCCAAGTAGGGTACCGATGGATGACCGGCGGAGACAAGTTGACGGCCCCTTTCAGAAACCTGCGCAATAAGGAATGTTGAGACAGGGAGTCCAAGGACCTGCAGGACAAAACAGATGAGAGCGCTGCCACCTGGCGTCGGAGAGTGGCGCGTGTGAGACCTTTCTCCAAACCCTGCTGAAGAAATTCAAGAATGTTGGTGATGGACAAATCGATTGGGGAATAACCCACAGAAGAACACCAGGAACAAAAAAATTTCCAGGTGGCCGAGTAGATTCTCTCCGTAGAAGGCCTCCTGGAAGCCTGTAGAGTCCTGATGACATTGTCCGGTACTCGCCGCCGCCTCAAGGCGCCCCACTCAATCCCCAGGCGGTCAGTTGGTACCACCATGGATCCGGGTGCACCACCGACCCCTGGGATAGCGAAGACTCGGTCGGCGGGATCCTCCACGGAGGGTGGGTTGAGAGAGCTTTGAGGTCTGCAAACCACGCCCTCCTGGGCCAGTGAGGAGCCAGGAACAGAACCTCTGCTCTCTCCTCCAGTATCTTCCGTATGACCTTGGGGATGAGGGGCAGAGGTGGGAACGCATACAACAGGCCGGGAGGCCAGTCGCATCGGAGAGCGTCCGTTCCCTCCGCGCCCGGAGTCAGGAAGCGAGTGAAGAACTTGGGCAGCTTGGCGTTCCTCGGGGTGGCGAAGAGGTCGATGACCGGGAGTCCAAAACGATGTACCAGGTCCTGGAATATGGATGGATGGAGACTCCACTCCGCCTGGTCGATGGTGGTGTGGCTGAGCCAGTCCGCGGTCACATTCGCCACCCCTGAGATAGGCTCCGCCGCGAGCGACAAAAGGTGTTGCTCTGCCCAGAGACCCAGAGTCCGTGCTTCGTCCATAAGATGACGGGACATGGTGCCCCCTTGCCTGTTGATATGGGCTTTGGCAGCGACATTGTCCGTCAGCACCAAGACGTGCTGACCGGCTACCAGGTGGTGCAGCTGCTTGAGCGCTAGGAAGACTGCGCGGAGCTCCAACCAGTTGATGTTGAACTGGGACTCCGCCAATGACCATGTGCCCTGGGCCACTGCCGAGTGCATGAGCCCCCCAACCGCTGAGACTGGCATCGGTGGTAATGGTGACCCTGCGGGGCTCCAGGAAGCAGCTGCCTTTTGTGAGGGCCGGCGAGGTCCACCAGAGAAGAGATCGCCGGACGATGGATGGAACCAGGACCCTTGAAGCGGAGGTGCTGCGCCCCGACCTCTGGAAGGGCAAAAGAAACCATTGCAGGTCCCTGGAGTGCAAGTGAGCCCAAGGAGTAATATGAATGGCAGAAATCATTTTGCCTAGGAGCGAGGAGAGCAGACTCAGGGGAACCCTGTGCTGCCCCAGGACCTGATGGACGAGGTCCAACATACTATCCCGACGCTCCTGAGAAAGGTACACCATGCACTCCAGGGAATCCACAGTGGCTCCCAGGTGGGTAAGTCTGGTACTGGGAGACAAGTGGCTCTTTTCGAAATTCACTAAAAACCCATGGTGCGTAAGGGTAGAAATGGTTATCTGGACGTCCTGCACCACCTGGCGGCGGGAGGAGGATGGAATTAGAATATCATCCAGATAACAGAGAACACGCACGGGGATCGATCTCAAATGCGCCGACAAGGCCGCTAGCACCTTGGTGAATACCCTGGGCGCAGAGGAGAGGCCAAAGGGAAGGGCACGGTATTCATAGTGGAAGCCTGCATAACAAAAACGTAAAAACTGTCGGTGACAAGGCAGAATTGGTACATGAAGGTAGGCTTCTGTGAGATCGATCGAGGCCAGGAGATCCCCCTTGCGAATGCTAGCCAGAATAGATTGAAGCGTATGCATCTTAAATTTTTTATATACGATGAATTTGTTTAGACGCTTCAAATCAAGAATCGCTCTCCAGCCGCCTGAGGATTTGGGGACCACAAATAGGATTGAATAAAACCCCTGCCCCTGTTGGTCCTCTGGCACCTGCTGAATGGCTCGAATCTCCAGCAGGTGTTGGATGGCAGCATCCATGAGAACACGTTTGTCAGGATTGGAAGACACAGGGCATCGAATGAAAAACCTCGGGGGGGAGGAGAGGAATTCTAGGGAGAGCCCCGATGAAACAGTCTCCCTAACCCACTCATCAGTAGTGGTAGCCTCCCATTGGGCAGCAAACAGGGCCAAGCGACCACCTATGGGAGGGTCGGGCAAGGAATTACTTTGTCCGACGGAAGGGTCGACCCCCTGAGCCTCGAAAGGGCCGCCTGAATTGTCTACCTTTACCGCCCCTATCTTGGTTCTGGCGCTGCCTGGACCCAAACTGGCCCTGAAATCTCCCGAACCCTGGACCCTGATCTGAGGGTCGAAAGGATCGTCGAAAAAAGGGGGAGGGGCGAAAAGGGGCCTTACGGTTGCCGGAAGGAAGAACCTTCCTTTTGTCCCTCGTCTCGATGAGTATGGGGTCTAGTGACTCCCCAAAGAGCTGCGGACCCCTTACAGGAGCAGAAGCTAAACGCCACTTATGGCGGGCATCCGCCGCCCAGTTCCTCAGCCAGTGCATTCTCCTGGCAACGACTGCAGCCCCCATCGCCCTGGCCACGAAGCGAGCCGATTGGAGGGTGGCGTCAGATGTGAACTGGGCCGCAGCCAAAAGTTTGTTGAGGTCCTGACTGGTTCGAAGGTCAGCTACTGGAAGGCGCTCCTGAAGCTGTCGAAGCCATCGCAAGGACGTGCGGGAAAAGAAGGAGGCCGTAGATGAGGCCCGAACGGCCCAGGCAGCCGCCTGGTGAGCCCACTGAAGGCCCTGTTCCGTGCGACGATCCTCCGGTTGCAGGAATACAGGGCCGAGACCGGAGCGTCGATCGAGGGCAACTGCAGGTATTGGGCCAATTCCGGAGCCAAATTGAAGTACCTCTTGTCGAGGTGAGTAGGAAGAGGACCCGACGCCGGTGACTGCCATTGTCGCAGTACCGCATCTACGAAGAGAGGTGGAACCAGGATCACCTCAGCCTCCGAAGTGGACTCCTCAAACAGGGGATCCTTAGAGCAGGAGGGGACCGAGGAAACTGGTCCGGATGAACCAAGGTTGGCGGTGTTCTTAGCCTTGAACAGGAGCGATTTGAATTGGCTGGGGTGAAAAAGGCCCGTTGAGACCGGAGGGTCCGGTGCAAGGCCCTCGTCCTCTGACAAATCAAGGTCTAGTTCACCTTCCTCTAAGTCCGAGCGGGACTCCACCGACTGGTCAAGGGAATACTGGTCAACGGCCATATCCCTGCTGTCCTCATGGCCGACAGAGTAGTGGACAGGAGCCTGAGAAACGAGGGTAGTCGGTCTGTCCCTATGCTGAAGACCTGCTTGAATGCCCTGTTGGATAGCAGCCGCAATGAGCGCCTGCACGTTCGGGTCAAGGAGAGGTGAAGACAAAGAGGCAGTGGGCCCTGGGGGCGGAGGAACAGGGACCGAACTTTCTGGAACAGCACGCTGGGGCGGATCCTCCCATATTCCTGTCAGCAATAAGCAGATTTGGGTTGTCCAATGACAAGGACTCCGAAGGGTGGAGGGAAGCCACCTCAGCCTGGTCAGCCCCACCATCTGAAATATGTGGAGCCGCGCCCGGATCGCCCCCATGAGGAGGAGAACGCGGGCCCCGGGCCGCCCTAGAGCAGAGTTTGTCCAGCTTTTTCACCCTGTGTTCCTCGTCTCTTTGTGAAGCCTTGGAAGCCTTTTCATTACTGGATGAAGCATAGGGAGGCGGTTGGGAAGAATATTCCCTGGAGGAGGAAGGCCCAGCCTGAGCAAAATCAGCCTTCTCATAAGGTCGACGCTTGGAAGGGAGACCCTTACGCTGGCTTTTATAGGCATCTGCCATGGTAAAATAAAAAGGTTTTTTTATTTATATATATCTATATAT
>QLTV01004142.1:176656-216187 GCA_003457575.1 Thermophis baileyi
ACATGCGCAAAAGCATCGCGTGCGCGAACCGGTAGCAACGGATATGAGTGTGTGTTTGTGTGTGTGTGTGTGTGTGCGTGTGAGTGTGTGTATATGTGTATATATATATATATATATATATATATATATATACACACACACACACACACACACATACATACACACACACACACATTTTAAAATAAAGTCTTTTTCTGCTTCAATTTCATTCTGGCCGATCTCTGAGGGCAAAATAAATAAATAGAGAAAGTAAAAGTTTTTGCATATCTTTGTGGAAGAACAGAACTGCTTTTTAAAAAGATTTCCAGAAAAACTGCTGTACAGAAGAGACGGCTTATATACAACTAACTGTGCAATTTAGTTGCTCCAACCTATCTGAAAAAAAAAATGAAAGCTTCACTTTGATGAGTCTTATTCTTGTCCAAATCCTTCTGTTTCTTCAATTGCAAAAAGCAACTTTTCTTTCAGCTGTTCATAGCTTTTATAAGGCGGTAAATCTAAACGATTAAAACTGCAGAGAAAAAAGAAAAAAACATTTGTTTATTTTCTATTTTATTCTATCTGATAAGATCACACCATTAGTTTAATGGTGCAATAACTTATCATTTTACATCTTAAGTACTATCAGCTCTCACATTTTAACATTTCTCTCCACTGATACAAACTATGAAGAAAATTCTGAAATATGCATTACAGATTAGCAATTCCCACACTTTTTATAGCTCAGACCAGCAGTGGGTTGCTCCCGGTTCGGCCCGGTTCTTAGAGTCTGGGCGGCGGGAGGTTCCACCCACCTGCCCGGGACACTTCTGCGCATGCGCAGAAGCCTCGCATGCACGCGCACACAAACCGGTAGTAAAGGGTTTTAGAACCCACTACTGGCTCAGACGTATACATTTCTTGGCCAGACAAGCATAGTGTTATTGACAGATCTTCCTCCACTTATTTGTTCTTGTATTTTTCACTTAGCATGCACTGAGAAACATTTTGTCTCGTTGGCCTTAAAAACCCACCTCTGCTACAGAAAAGAATTGTTTTAAATCTATCAACAAAAGAACAACTTTGGTGCAAATTAATGTATATCTCTTAATATGACAATGCCTGGCACTTGAAAGAGCTCAATAGAATACACACAGCAAAAAAGCAGATGTGTTATGTCGTTAGAAATCACCCCAAAGCTAAGCTGAGTTGTAATTGAAAGGGTGTCTAGGTAGTAAAAAAAATTCTAGCACTTTAAGCTACTAAAAAAAAACTTTACAAAAAATGGCAATGGAAACTATTTCCATGTTATTGCTAAATAAACTGGATTTGTCTCTGTAAGAATTGAATTACACCTCAGGATATCTTACTAGCATGCTAAGTAAATATAACACGCACTAGTCTATATGCTGGTGTCATATCTGCAGCCAGGGATACCTCAAAAGTGTAGCAAAACTACATCATAGATTCTTTGCTTGTTATCTGCTAAAATAAGTGGGCCATGAATCCTATAAATGTATTTAGTTCAATGGATCTATGCAGCACATGACTAAGTCTGCATTAAGGTCTTCCTCCACATCACTTTTCTGTTTTAACTCACCACGTGTGACTTCTTGGTAACCAGGTTTCCTTCCCAACCTTTTCAACACAGAATTTCTGAGGACCATTACTTCCTGGGGGGGAAAACCCAAACCCTTTTTTTAGCAACCATGAAGAACTTAATATCATTTTAATATTTCAGAAAGTGTAGCTTTATAAGATACCAGTTAAGAATTATTTACACTGATTAGTTACCCATGAGCTCTGCAAATCCTCCCAGTGGTAATCGGCAAGTACCCGTGACAAATTGCATCAGTCTCATACGGACTTCATTGTCAGCTTCTTTTATGAACTATAAACAGATGTAAAAGAAGTATTCTGAAATTCCAGCTAATTAAAAATTATTTATTTTTAATATAATTTTACTGTTATTACACTTGCATCAACTTTTTCTACTAAAATAAAATGCAAAATGCAGGAGAGTTGTGTAATACAAAAACAAAACATATACCCTATCACAGAACTGAATACCATCAACAACATACCTGTACAAAATAAACCTCACATAAAAACAACCTAGGAACACAGTACGTAATAATGCAGTTACAACACATATCTCACAAAAATAAAAAAGAGCTCCTTGATAAATATCTGCAAAACCAAGATTATCTTATTACATTATAAGATTTTATATTGATCTTTATTTATTTGACCTGTTTTCTGAATTGTTGGTTGTTGTTGTTTTAGCATTTCAGATGTCAAATATTGCTATCTTGCTAAGCAGTAGTGTGTGCATGACTCATTACTGGTTTCCTCTTGCTAGCAAGTACTGATACTATAAATATTGTTTACATTTAAGGTATAGATGATGGCAGTCAGACAGGGAAAACTTTCTGTTTCCCTATTTGTGCCGCCTTAAGTTCATCTTTTCTTCGTTCTTTGTTTCGTCCTTTGATATTAATGATCATTTCAGCAGCTGGAAACTGCAATTCTACTTTTTGTTTTTGGCAGTCAGCCAAAGAGAAAAAGGTAAATCTGAAAGTAAATTAGCCGAAGGACACAATCCAATTTCTTGTCTGCCTACAAGCCTAGGTTCAGGCACACATGATAGAGAATATTTATTTTAAAACATTTTTAAAGTAAGTCTTTAATGGGCTGACTGGAATTATTTTTTATTCTTATTGCTCAAACAGGTAACTTATTAAAAGCGTTGTGTGAAAGATTAAAAAAAGTGGGCCCATCCTCACTTTTGATCAGAATAGATATACCCCTATGGCAAATACCTGCTGTCAGTTAAAGGAAGACTTCCAAATTTGGCTGCAAAAACTTGGAGGGTCAGTAGATGAGCAGCAAAGGCTTAAAGTTTTCAGCCTTTGTCCAGATACTTGCAGCACTAAAAACCTGTCCTGTATCTAGTGTTTCATAAAGCCAAATATCTTAATATTGTTTTGGTTTAGAATTTGAGATTAGTACAACATGGCTCAGGAAAACATTTCAAGTTTGAAACAAAATACATGTATGTATGTATTCATGCATTCCCCTAATTTCTTACAAGTGCTTTAAATATACACTCTAATTCTGAATGTTTCTGTATTAATCCTTATTTCAAAAAATCTCTTTTTATAATTGAAAGGTATAGCCAAGGTATTTTTAAAAGATGTCAAGATGAGCCTAGAGAAAACTTTAATTGGGACACTGGATTCACAGCCCAAGTGAATGTTTTCAACATTTTTGGAATAGATTAGCAAACATTCATATGTTCTTTAAGTACAAATAACATTATTGCTCTGTCCAAATGCTTCCATGTTTGATGTCTTCACTTTGAAAAGAAATTAACATTCAATTCCATCACTATGACTCCCAGGGGACAGTAAATTGAGAGTACAAGATTATTTCAGTGTAGAGGAAAATGGGAAATATCAATTACATTGAACAAACTTACCTAAATCTTTGGGGACTTCTGCAAATT
Organism: Thermophis baileyi; assembly: GCA_003457575.1. Lineage (NCBI taxonomy): Eukaryota > Metazoa > Chordata > Lepidosauria > Squamata > Dipsadidae > Thermophis > Thermophis baileyi. The sequence goes on from QLTV01004142.1 coordinate 180,144, forward strand.
ACTATAGTAATCATACATGATGCACATACGAAAAATTCCTGCAGATATCAGGAATTTAAAAATTTTGCTTTATTTCAGAATTGCTTTTTTAAAATTCACATGGTCACCCACTTTATGTTTGCTGGTTCTCTAAACAAATAAAGTATTATACCTGCCAGAACCACATTATTTGTTTGCTATTTCTTGTATAATGGCGATAAACAGTGTTTCTTTGCCAGTCCGCCATATCAACCTCTTGCATTCCGCAAAGCATAACCTAGAAAAGTTCACAAAATATAAGATAAAATTAGCTTGAGTTTTTTTAAATATAAATTAAAATATTTTTCAGTATACCATTTTATAGCACTTCAAGATCTATCAGCTTTGTTTACTGAATACTGATATAGCTATTTACTTGTATTAATCCTCATTGTAATATTTTAATTTAGAAGAATTTTATCCACTACAGCTGAAAATTCTCACCTCCAGTTCTTTTTCATCAAAATACTGTAGCCATTGAAGAGGAACAACTTCATTGAATCCATCCAAGAAAGCTTTGGTTTGTTCTTGTACTCCTCGTGAAAACCGCCACTCTGCCATTAAACTAAAACAGAAGAAATATTATAACTCTGAAAATAACATTCTTTATTTTAAAGTATATAATGCAGGGGTGTCAAACTGGCGGCCCGCAGGCCGGATGCATCACGCGCAGGCCACGCCCACCCTGGCTCCACAAAGGCAAAAAATGTCAGGATACATCCGTGTATCTGACACCAGTGATATGTATAACAATTTGAATAAACCCAAAAGACTCCAGAATTATTATTTTTTTAAGACTGCATTCATAGCATTACTGATTATGTGCCATCAAGAGGGAGTTGATTCTTAGCAAGCATAGAAAAGAGATTTTCTCCATTGCAGTTTGTCCCTAACCTGGTCCTTCAGGTCTGTCAATAGTGTGCTATTGTTCCAACATACTCCATATTAATATTAGTTTTTTACTCAACATAATCTGAACATTAACAATAAAAATTTGCAGCCTGAGCTCTAGCTATAAAAACAGAATTGAGGGCCATTTGAAAATGGGCTACCCAATTTGTATACCGTATTTTTCGGACTATAAGACGCAGTTTTTTGTCTCCCAAAAGGGGGTGAAAATGTCTGTGCGTCTTATAGACCTAATATTGCCAAAGCCCCGCCCACCCACCAGCCGTTTTTTGGCCTCCGCACGCCCTGTTTTCGGGCCTTTTTTTGGCCCGTTTTCGGGGCTTTTTTTGGCCCATTTTTGAGGTTTTGGCCCCTTTTCGAAAACGGGCCGAAAAAAGCCTCGAAAACGGGCCAAAAAGCCTCAAATATGGGCCAAAAAAGCCTCAAAAATGGGCTGAAAAAAGCCTCGAAAATGGGCCAAAAAAGCCTCAAAAATGGGCAGAAAAAAGCCTCGAAAATGGGCTGAAAAAAGCCTCGAAAACGGGCAGAAAAAAGGCTGGAAAAGGGCCAAAAATGGGCTGCGCAGAGTCCGAAAATGGGGCACACGGAGGTCAAAACCTTTTTTTTTTTTCCTCTTCAAAATTTAGGTGCATCTTATAGTCAGGTGCGTTTTATAGTCTGAAAAATACGGTAATCCCCTGAGGTGCGTCTTATAGTCCAAAAAATACGGTATATTATATATATATTCTGTATAGAATTGCTATACAGAAGAGCTGCACTCATATATTTGGGGCTATTCTATATTTTGGGCAATTCCTTTTTCACGAAGTCTTGGGATAAAGAAAATCCTTTTTGTCCTCTCACATATGGTTCTTAAAGTCCATTGCGCTTTGGCATTGAGAAAATGCCAAAAAATTATACAAAATGGTAGATTTTTTTATACAGAATACTATGTATAAAAACAAATCTATCTTTGTCCTTTATTTTTCTCTATCCCCCTACCCAATATATTCTTCTTTGTTTTCTTCAGTGACAAGTAAATTTGATCCTCCTGATTTCAGCTCATGTGAAGTAACCTTTCCTAGCAGCTCCATGTCAACACAGAAGTACATTTCTAAATTACATTCTTCTATATTGTTGTCCCTAAGAGAGAAGGTTAAAAAAAAAGAGATTAACCAAATATGTTCACTTTATTTTGGCACAAAAAACTGTGAACATCCGAAAAGATTTACAAACCTTATCCAAATTAGAGAATTATAAAACTCAGTGTCAATAGATTCCAAATCTTTTATTGTGAGTTTCTTATTTAGCATGCGCTTGTAGAATGGCAGGGAAAACCCAGTATCAATGAATTTGCCATGAAACAATGCCTGTTGAAGATTTAAAAAGTCAATGTAGTATTTGATATAAACATTTTTAACTATTAACTAGAAAAGTTTTAAAGAAAATAGCACATCTGATAAAAACAGTGTACTGATAACTCAAAATGGATTGTTTCTAGTTGTAAGTAGAATGACATATATGGATTGTGTGTGGAAGAATTCTTAAGCAGAATAGGAAACAAGAACACTCCATACTAAAGGAAGCCTTGACAACAATTACCCTGCCAGGTGATATTTCAGATGTAGCTTTAGAACATAGCCATATAGCCAGTATCATGAATGCAACAGAATAATCGCCGTGAACTTCATGTTCCAAGTCAACACTCTACATAATAATGCTCTAAACATACATCTGGTTAAATACCAATAATGTTAAAAGAGAAAGAAATCTAACCAAAAGAAAATAACCTATAGCAGGTACGAGGAACTAAAGAAGTCATTTTAAATAAGGTACACTTAAATGCAGTTAAGGGATCTACCCAAACTCTATTCTAACTTTAGAAAATATATACATATCTTTGTTTACCCAGAGGACCCATCTAAATCCAATTGTTCAGTCTGTATCAATAAATCTTGGTCCTGTTCCAACAAATAAGTGATTTTTATCTCTTAGGTTGGGGGATAGGGCAACTTTCCTAAACTTATTTATTGGACATATATCATCTCTGTCCTTCAGGAGCTCAAGGCAGCCTATCTAGTGTCCCCCTCCTTCTATTTCCTCTTATAATAACCACCCTCTGAGGTAGACTAACCTGAAAGAGAAGGGCTTAGATTCACTTAGAGAGCTTCCATGAATGAGAGTACACTAAAAACTGCACATCTTCACTTTAACATTTTTCCCTAATACATCCATTGTTGTATGCCCATTTTAAATTGGAAGTACACTGAAGACACTGAAGAATATTAAAAACTGTCTCTTTATCAGACATAGTAGTCCAATTAGTGTGAATGATGTCATCTCAATTATAAATGATTTTAAAAAAAGTTAACTTATTTTCTGTAGTAAGTATATATAGAACCATGCAGATTAGAACATAATTCCCAGTATGCTGCAAATAAAAGCAAAACACATATATTTCCATAATCAGATACTTTGCCTGGATCTTTCTATTAATTTAAGGCAGAATAAAGTGTTAAAACATCTATCATGTTACATTGTTAAAACTTACATTGTTATGTTTATATTAAAATACATATTTACATTTATATTGGTATTGATAATAATATATACATAAAACTACATAAAATCATGATTTTCCCCGAATACATACAGATTAATATGTAGTTATGAATACATAAATATGCATGATAATCCTAAGGATCAAGTACATCCAGAGGAAAAAAGTTTACATCTTCTTAGATAACTGGATTCATTTACTGTTAGAAAGTAACACTCAGCTAGATACAATTTCTTGTTAACTTATGTCAACAACAACAACAACAACAACAACAACAACAACAAAGGATTCAGGTACTTGAAATAAACTTTAATATTTAAACTAAGATTTCTCTTCTCAAGGAAAACATAACTTGCTCCCTCAATCACTCCATATTCCAGTCTTCTGAGTTTCTTTATTGCCCATTTCAGCACCTATTATTGTTATTCTGAATCTTATTGTCCCCAGAGCTAGACAAAGCATTAGTATGTACTTTAGTATTTTATGAAGAAACTCCCTGCAAAATCCAGTGAAAAGCATTACTGTGATTTGGGAACAATATTTTTACTTTACGAAAGTAAGTTATTAGAGACACATCCAAAATACAATAATAAATCAAAGTAAAGTACATATATTAAAGCAATCTGACCACAAGTGCTTGTCTTAAAATGTTGCCTATATGATAGATTTGAAGGTTCTGTCAAATAAATAATTTTCTTCATGCTTTTCCTGTTATTCACTAACACTGTAATGGATATACACTGTACTCTTAAAGGTTTGTATCCTGTGGTGGGTTGCTACCGGTTCGTCCCGGTTTGGGCGAACCGGTAGCGGCGGTGGCAGGAGGCTCCACCCACCCACCCGAACGTCATCACGGACTATTTACACATGCGCAGAAGGTTCTGTGCATGCGCAGAAGCGCTGCACATGAGCGAAGCACGCGCGCACATTCACAGTTCCGAACCGGTAGCGAAGGTAAGTGAAACCCACTACTGTTTGTATCTCTTGCTCTGTGCCAGCTTTATTACTTGAATTTCCCTATCTCGATTAATGATTATCCCTAGATCCCATTCTCAAATCTCTGAGGATTTCTAGCTGATCTTCCCACCATTTCCTTCAGAATTTTCTCTTTCTCCTCCCATAACCTAAAATATCAACATAGCCCTTCCCTCCCCTTTCTAAGTGGTACTGATGGGATGCCTTTTCAGTGACCTGGCCATGATTGGACTTGCCTTTTTTACCAGCCCATGTGTTCCCAGTCATTATTATATGCAAGGCTGAATTAACTCTCCTGCTTATGGTAAAGGATATTTATTATCTTGTCTGATAAGCCACTGATGGTACAAAACTCATGAATGGAGGTGGGGTAGAAGGTGACGTCCATTTATTATGAACCATTCAAAATAGTCTTTGTCTAGTCTAAAATCTTATGAACTTAAATATGCCCACCTGCTAGTCTATTTCTCCTACTTTTTCTTCAAGTGCTGCTACTTACACTTTCCAGATATACATGCCAATTCATTTTTCAGACAGAAACACAATCATGCACAAGAACTGCATGTGACTGTTCTATTCATCTTCATGTCTGTTTCTTAAGGTATTAACCAATAGAAAAACTGTTATTTATTTTTGTGATAATCTTCAATAAATGCTCTATATTGTCTCGGGTACATCAATGTATGGGATCTGATAATACTTTCCTTGATTGAAAAGACAAAATCAGAAAAAGATTTTTTTAAGACAATATATTAAGATTTGTTGAAGGAAGCATTGACAACAGGGTCCATCTGCTCTTTTACATATTTTCCTTCTTTTGTTAAAGTTTCTTTAGGATGTTTTCCAGTAAGATGGGTGGGTTTATGCTTCAAGCTGGAAGAAGGTGATAGCAACAATTTCCTTCCATATCGCTATAGAAATCTGATATTTCTTCATTCTTCATCATGAAAAATTATTTGTGAATATACTAGTAATCAGAGTATTTCACTGAGGATTTCTTTCCCCCTCTATATAATCATAATTCATGTTTTTCATGCTTAACTTGCCTAACAAAACACTGCTCTTTGAGGAGTTTATTGTCTAATAAATATATGCATGGTATGAATATTTACCATGTGTGTCACAATTTTTCCATTTTAGCAGTTTCCTTAATTGTCAGTGTAACAGCCTGCTTTTCAAATTATTCCAAAGTTTGTAATAATCAGAGCATATCCTCCTCAGATTTTTGACACTATAATTTTATGGAATCTACTGTTTCTTTCAGTGTCATTTTCAGTATGTGATGTGAAATGATTGCATATTTTTAAAGATGGGTTTTTTAGCTCTGAACATAGCTATGAATTTTATCCACTTTCTCTTTGCCAATATGTCTTTACGTTAAGGCTGCAATCCTAAATTCTTACATTAGAATAAATATCACTGAACTCGTAGAACTTAGTTCTGACCAGATAGGTTCAAGACTGCAATTACATTCACCCCGTGTAATTAAAACCATTTGTGAAGAAAGACAACCACACTCAGAAGTAGGGCTGTGCAAATCCTTTGAAAAGAGTACTTTGGTACATGTGGAGACACTATAAAACCATTTTTTTAAAAAAATAATATTAAAGCAGCTAAATCTTTTGGGATTTATGTGGTGCTTTAACAGTTATTTCTAATTGTCTCTACATGCACAAAATTCAGAGATGGCTAGAAATAGCTACCAAAGAAACAATATAAACCTAGAAAAAGATAAGATCATTTTAACAAGTCCAAGACACATTTCAAACATGTTGTAGCATATTACAAGCATCTCCTCATCAGTCATAATCTCTTTAGTCCACTGACACTTAATTCTGACATCTTCCACACGATAAACAATTCCTGAAATGGAAGGCCAGATCTACTTATAGAGTTGATTTAACATGATTTAAGAATTGTAATCATGCAGAGTTCTAAATATCTGTTGCAGATATTCATTCTTCTATGTGTAGAGGACAATGCAGCCAACCTATTGAGAATTAGCTGAATAAAATTTCTGTGCCTGCATAGCACATCATGCTGCTATTTTCAGAAAGGTTTTTGCTATATACTTTGCCTAGATGATTACAATAGTTTAGACATTAATGTGTACATGTATTCCCTTTATTTCTAATTCATGTTATCTGCCATTTTGTTAGTCAATCAGTAAATGGTTCTCTCTTGATATTAAACAATATATGCCATTACTTTAAAAAATCAACTAAGAATTCCAATGAGGAAAAATACCCTAGTTCTTTTTCATGTACTTATTTGTAATTATTCTACTGAACAATGTTGGTGGCAAACAGAATTAATTCTCAATATGATAGCCATATACACTTACATGCTAAATATTTCAGAAAATAAAACAGAAATCACCCTTACCATAGCAATAAATCGTCCAATGAAACAGAAGTATGAAAGATGATCTGGATTTATTGTTGATGCTGGATTTATCTGTAAACAGTAGTTACTCTTGCCAGCGTATTCAAAGAGACAATACATAGGATTCAGCACTTCATGTGATAGCAAGAAGAACCATTCTCTATTTAAAAATATAATGAATAGATAATCAAACATGGCTATCTCCATATGTTACAAATATTGACCTAAAAATTCAAGGAACATCTTAAGCAGATACGATAACCTGTTTATTTTATGATGTTGTGAAAAAGGAACAGGGAATTATAGAATAACAAAGTTTGGTTCAAATGAACTCTGAATTAATTTAATGCTTTAATAATGCTATGAACAATTATATGAGTTCACATAACTGTAATTAGTTTGAAAGTTAATACTGGCATTGCTAAGTTATCTTTGAAAAACAATACATGTCATCTCACAATGCTTTTTTTTTAATTAAATATTATTGGTGAGATATATAGAATTTACATCTTTATATAATAAAGTTGTATAATATAAAATTATATAATAAAATTATAAATTACAGGTAGTCCTCAACTTACGACCAAAATTGAGCCAAAAATGTCTTTTCCTAAGCGAGACATTGTGAATTTTGCCCCATTTTACAACCTTGCTTGTCACAGTTGTTAAGTGAATCACTGCAGCTGTTAAGCTAGTAACATGGTTGTTAAACGAATCTGGCTTTTCCCCATTGCTTTTGCTTGTAAGAAGGTTGCAAAAGGTGGTTACATGACCCCAGGACTGTGCAACCATCATAAATATGAACCAGTTGCCAACATCTGAATTTTGATCACATGACTGTGGGGATGCTGCAACATGGTAAGTGTGAAAAACGGTCACAAGTCACTTTTTTTCAGTGCTGTTATAACTTCAAAATGTCACTAAATGAACTGTTGTAAGTCGAGGACTACCCGTAATTTATACATAATTTAGTTCAACAAAATCATATTAATGGATGAAATAAACATAAAAATTAATATATACATATGCACAATCCATATAGTAATAATTTGATATGGGTTTAATCTTATAATTAAATCTACATAATTAAATCTAGATTTTGCTCCCTCTCGTTCTTGGAATGTAAAGGCTTTTCAAAATTGGTAACAAGCACATATCTTAATCCACTTCTTACCATAAGGAAAATATTAAGTCCTGGTGGCACGTTGATTAAAATGCAGTATTGCAGGTAAAGTCTGCCCACAGCCAGCACTTGGATCCTGATGGGGCTCAAGGTTGACTCAGTCTTCCATCCTTCTGAGATTGGTAAATTGAGGACCCAGACTGTTGGGGGTAATATGCAAATAATGCTTACATTGTAAACCACCCAGAGAGTGCTGTAAAGTGCTATGGGTGATATATAAGACTAAATGCTATTGCTATTGCTACCTTTGCTGAGCGCCAGGTTCAAAGATCAGATTTAACTTTTTCTTTATCTGGTAAATTGAATAATGTTTATTTATAATTTTTATCAATGGTAGAATCTAGGCATAGGAAAGCTAGTTAATAAGCACTGGGTGAAAAATATTAGTAATATTTTGTTCTCTCAATCGATCAATATATGCTACAATTTTTAACTGGAAGATCCAAAATGTACCAACAGTCAGTTAGAATCCAAAGAAAAAATGACCACTGAAATTTGAATATAGCAATAGCACTTAGACTTATATACCACTTTACAGTGCTTTACAGGCCTCTCTAAGCGATTTACAGAGTCAGCATATTGCCCCCAACAATTTGGGTCCTCATTTTACCCACCTCAGAAGGATGGAAGGCTGAGTCAACCTTGGGCCTGGTGAGATTTGAACTGCCAAATTGCAGGCAGCCGGCAGTCAGCAAAAGTAGCCTGCAGTACTGCATTCTAACCACTGTGCCACCATGGCTCTTCTCATCCAGTTGCAATTCTTGCCATTACTCTTAGTTTTGTTTTTTGTTGTTTCCTTCTTTCTGATGTTTTAAACAATTCGTAAACCAATCAATGTCACTGGGAATTCGCATATACATTTAATAAACTATTATGGTTGACAAATTATTATTATTGTTTTTAAATAGCTTGACAAAGGTCATGAGATTTCAATAAGCACTGTTACCTGGCTAAGCCTCCATAATCCAACCCTTCCTCTCCTCTGAATATGACATATAATCTTCTCCTTAAGTCATAAGGCTTTAAAGCCATGATCTGTAAATAAAATAATAAATCAAACAAAAAGTACCACTGAATATTAGAAGGTAAAATATAGAAAAATATAAAACACATATTACAATATATTAAGCATTACATCCAACTGCTCCTCTTCAAATAGAACTGCATTCTATTTCTAGAAATTAAAATGTTAATATGTTTTAATGCTTCAAAGACAGTTTGTACTTTTGTTTGTTTTTAATTCATGTAGCCACCACCTACTACTCTTCTATAGTATTTTTTACTCCTGTTCTAGACAATGAGAGTAAGTTATCCATCATGTGATTATTGAAACGATGTAACCATAAAGCTACATTCAGCATACAGCACTGCCATCAAGGGCAAATAGGCCACAGTATTTATCAAGGAATAAATGCACAGTCTGAAGGAATAGGTAACGTTCCCAGACTTAGGACACTTTACTGTGTACTAGTCTCTTTGTTTTCTGTAAAAAAAAGTATCTCCACTGTCAGATCCTTCCTACTGATCTTCCTACTGTGTGAAGAAACAATATCCTACTCCTAAAGCATATAAAGGAAGAAAATGGAAATAATCTTCTGTCTTAATATTATGGTCAAGTACTTCTTCCTTTTTTCATACATGAATGACTAGAAATTCTATAAAATTCTACAAAAGTTGGCCTATTGCTCCAATGGGGAAACAGCAGAGTGGAGGTGGTTGATCGAGTAACAACAGATATCACCTCCGCAACTCCGCCCCACCTTTTCACACGTCTTTAGATTTTAATGTTTGGTTTTAATTTATTTATGTTTGGATGGATGGATGGATGGATGGATGGATGGATGGATGGATGGATGGGGAAGGGAAGGGAAGGGAAGGGAAGGGAAGGGAAGGGAAGGGGAGGGGAGGGAAGGGAGGGGGGGAAGGCAGGGAGGAAGGAAGGAAGGAAGGCTGCTTGGAAGGACGGTTTGGAAAAAAGAATGGATCTTGCAAAATAATACCGTATTTCCCCGAAAATAAGACCCTGTCTTATATTTTTTTAAACCCTGAAATAAGCGCTTGGCCTTATTGCCATCCACTCAAAAGTCTGATTGGGCTTATTATCAGGGGATGTCTTATTTTGGGGGAAACAGGATAGATATATAGATATATAGATGGATATAGATACATTTGACTGTAAGCCACTCAAAGTTATCCTATGGCAGGGGTCCTCAAACTTTTTAAGCAGGGGGCCAATTCACGGTCCCTCAGACTGTTGGGGGGCCGGACCGGCTGGGTGGGCGTGGCTAGGTGGTCATGTGACTGGGTGGGCGTGGCTAGGTGGTCATGTGACTAGGTGGTCATGGCCAATTTAACAGTCCATTAAACAATACACACAAATTAAACTTTAATTTGTTTTGCTCCTGGGGGTGTTTTATTTGCTTTTGTTTGCATGTTGCTCTTTTGGTTGACTTTTTTTTTTACTAGATCGTTTTTAGTTTAGGAATCTAGTGATCCACTTCAGAAAACAATTGCAGCAATTCTTCTCAGCCCCAAGGAGCTTACAATCAAGTCTCTCTCTGTCTATCTCTCTCTCTGTGTGTGTCTCGTCTCTCTCTTTCCCTCCCTCCCTCTCTCTCTCTCTCTCTCTCTTTCTCTATCTTCTGGAGGTGGGGGAGGTCAAAAACGGGGCACGCGGACGCCCCAGGCAGCCTCCGCGCCCGTTTTTGGCCTGCAGAGTGCTACTGGAGGCGTGGGAGGCCAAAAATAGGCCTGTTTTTGGCCTGCAGAGTGCTACTGGAGGCAGGGGAGGCCTCCGCGTGCCCTGTTTTTGACCTCCCCCGCCTCCAGTAGCATTCTGCCGGCCAAAAATGTTGGCCTTACCTTCCAGTTCCAGCCCGCGGGGCTCACGAAGGTAAGTCCTGCGCTCGGCCGAAGGGTGGGAGCTGGCAGGTGGGCAGGGCGATGTGGGCGGGGCAGCCTCGTGGTCTTGCGCAGGCCAGATCAATGGCTTCGGCAGGCCATAGTTTGAGGACCCCTGCCCTATGGTAAGATGTATGGCCAATAAATTTTATAAATAAAATAATGAATAAAATAAATAAACTAAAAAGATAACAAGTGGCATGGGCATTCTGTGTAATACCGACATGACACTGCACCACAGTTCTGCAAGCTGTTGTTGTTGTATTTGTTTTTTTCCTTCGGGATGACAATTTCTTTATTTGTTTAAGTGTTCCTGATTTTAAAGTGTAAGCTGCCCATAAATGTTCAGACTTAGGCAGTCTTAAAAAAAACAAACTAAACAAAAATAAAAACAACAAATGGTTGCTTATTAATGTATAAAGATTTGACAGGCTACATTCTTTCTTCTGGAACTTCTGAATAAATAAATACCTTCAAATGTTTTTAATTAGAATAAGATTTTCTTTCCTACATACAAATCTAAGTCCTTTTAAAGATATTAATTTTTGCAGTGTTCTCTGTTAGTTTCCATACTTTATGATATTAACAGTTTTTACCTGTTGGAAAGAATCTTCAAACAAAGTTTGTCTGGATACATTGATCTTCACATGGCTTGGTAGAGCATTTGACTATAGAGAGAAATAAATGATTAATACAGCCATAAACACCAAAGTTATAAAGAAAAATGTAAAGTTTAAATTTAGACAGCATTATAGTACCTGACATAAGTAGCGGAAATGAGCTAGTTTCCACCTAAAGCTGCGTTCATAAGCAATTTGTGGTCCTTTATTTCTATAAAGAAACATTTAAATTTATTAAACACAACACAATTAAAATTTCTCAGCAATTTAATTTGGTCTAACAAATGATGTAACAGCTAATGTATGTATACTTCCATTCTAGATTAATTTTATGATCTTATCTTCTAACAAGATGGTGCAATTCCAAAACAAACAAACAAACAATAATGTCCTTATGGAAGTATAGTGCAGGTGTCAACAAAAGGGAACATGTGTTTTGCTTTCAATCCCAAAGAAAAACTCTGTGGCTCAGAAGTTTAGTCAAACTGTTCCAAAAAGGTCAAAGTATAGCTAACCTAAACGTAGAACTTCTTGGTTATTCTGGCTTTTGCTTAGCCAAATTCTAGAAAAAATCTTATGAAGCAAGTAGGACAAGTCTATATATCTTTCCTCATTTCCTCAATATAAGCTGTGCATTTCCCTGCCCACTGATTTTTCCAGTGGCCTTCCTAGGTTGCTATTATCCTTAATAATTAACTTGATGACTTCTTTCTTTCAAATCTTCCCAGCAACCTCTTTTCACCATCTCTGTTTAGCTGCCACTACTGCCACTCTTGAATTATTACAACATATCCAACTAGCCTGCCTGCCCCTTCCCAGTCTTCCAGGTGCCCTCCTTACCCTACTTCTATTTAAGTGCTGTTGCTGATGGTTTGCCTTTCCCTGCTGCCTTCAGCCTGAAACGTTCTGCACAATTTATACATTTCAGACTGCCTGAAACGATTCCTCATTATAAACATCTGTAAACTTCTCAGGCTTCAAAACAAGCCTGAAAAATGATGTCCGTGCTTTAAGAATCACATTAACTTTCATGAATGGATTTCTTAATGCAGTAGAGATGTTTTTCCCAAGGTTATAGAGAAGCCTGGAAATAGCTGGGTTCCTTTATTTCTGCAAAGCATTATCTTCCAAATAATATTTAACAGTATGTAATCTTATCACCTAATGCTTCAGAGATCACACTGTATAACATGTAACTCCTGCATATCCTTCATTCCTACAACACCCAAACTCAGATATCTGCAGGTACCGGTAGTATCGGCTTAGAAACATTTGTTCAATGATTGTTTGAAATTATGACGGCTGGGAACAAAGGGACTTATGACTTGTGCCTGAAGCTATGGCCCTTACAGAGTCCAATGGTCATGTGATAAAACATCAAGCATTTGGCAGCTCACTCACCCTTATGACCACAGGAGCACTGCAACTCCCCTCACCGTCTTTGCCCTTTTTTCCACTTGCTGCCCTGTACTCAACACTCCAGCTGACCTTCACAACCATGTTCTTACTCCCGCTGCTGATAAGACCTGCCTGGCCTGGTTGCTGTACAGGGCTGGCTTCGCATAGCAAAAAAGGTGTTGGTGGGGACTACAGAGCTGCTTAAAGGGGCAATAGCATACCAAAATGCCACTTTTGGGGACCCCTCGCATCCTGGACATAAATTGTTTCAACTCCTACCCTCAAAACGACGCTATAGAGCACTGCACAACAAGACAACTAGACACAAGAACAGTTTTTTCCCGAATGCCATCACTCTGCTAAACAAATAATTCCCTCAACACTGTCAAACTATTTACTAAGGCTGCATTACTATTACTATTAGTCTTCTCATCGTTCCTATCACCCATCTCCTCCCACTTATGACTGTATGACTGTAACTTGTTGCTTGTATCCTTACAATTTATATTAATATTGATTGTTTCCTGATTGCTTATTTGTACCCAATGACAATCATTAAGTGTTGTACCTTATGATTCTTGACGAATGTATCTTTTCTTTTTATGTACACTGAGAGCATATGCACCAAAGACAAATTCCTTGGGTATCCAATTGCACTTGGCCAATAAAGAATTCTAATCTAATCTAATCTAATCTAATCTAATCTAATCTAATCTTTTTGTGGTGCTCCTAAGCCGTATATGAGGTTGCGTTTGTGCTGCTTTTTTTTTCATGGCACAAAGCCATGTGCCATGTGCCTTTTTTTTCATGGCACAAAGCCATATGATCCAGGAGTACCGAAAAAAATCAGTGCTTGTTGTACTCTAACCTCTTTAAGCTTTCTGCTTTCTTTTTCACCATGCAAAGTCAACCCCATAGGGCAAAGCAGCCAGGTCAGGCACATCTCATCATCAACAGGAACAAAAAGACAGTGGTGAAAGTGAACTGAGGTAGCAGAGGGCGGGGATCTTAAATTGTAAGGTGGCAAGGGTGACTGGGACCCAGCTGGAGTGGCTGAGGCATCCCAGGGTATGGCAAGCAACACCAGAATCATGCAGTTGCTCTGCATGGCTGGATGCAGGGTAGCTAAAAGGACAGAGATGGGAGCAGAAACAGGCAAGTGGGAGGAACTGGAGGCTGTCCTACCTTACTGAGGCTCAGGGGTTGGAAAGGACCAAGTCCAGAATGGCTTGGATTGTGGTGGGCCCTTGGCTAAGAACCAGTAAAATCTGCTTAATGCAAAAATGGACTGCAATCGCTAAGTAATGAAGTCATCTTATTTAACAATCACATCACTTAGCAACTAAAATTCTGGCCCCAATTGTGATTTTAGGTCGAGGACATAAAAGGAAGATGAATTTGATGGTAATATGTAAGAATCATTGACTGGGCAGAAGGAGGAGGTACAGCATAGTCAGGATTGCAAGATTCTGTTATTAAAGCCAATCATTAAAAATAGTTTCAGCCTCTCCATCGAATTAATTTCCTGCTCTGATCTACTTGGTGGGCTTGACTTCAATGTTGCCTTCTTATAATTCAGTGTATTAAGAAGGTCTCTGCCTGAGCTGTTTCCAACTAGTATCTTAGTTTGGACTTAAAATATGCTTCAGCCCTTTTTGCCTATGCAACAGTTTTTTGCTTATTTTCATCAAAGACCTCTTTGTCACTAAGTATATTTTGTACATGTAAGTAATTTTGTTTGCTTATTTGTATCCTGCCTTTATTATTTTTACAAATAACTCAAGGTGGTGAACATGAGTTCTTCCTATTTTCTTCACCACTTTGCACTTTAACAACAACCCTCTCTTTAAAATCTTTCACTCTATCTAAAGTAATGTCACTCCTTTATTGATAACCAGAGTTAGAGAAAAATGAATTACCACCCCTGATGTTTTTAAAGTCAAACTGCTCATGTACTTATCAGTTAGCTTAAGAGAATGTATACTGGGAAAGAGGGAAGAATGATTTCACTGTATGCATTTCTTAATCTCCATTATATTTTGTAACGTTACACATTCACAATGATTTAAAGCAGAACCATAAAGCAGCATCAAAAATATTAAAACAATTAAAATTATATAAATAAGGATTTTTAAATACCAACAATGAAAATAATTCATTCCAGAAACCAGGGATGGTTTTACAAAAGGCTTAATTCCAACGTGCTGCCAGATGAGTCTATGGCAACAGTTTAAAAACTTCTACATACTGTATGTCTTCAGTAAGGGAAAATAGAATATATAGACGAGAACATCGTGGAGTTCATACAAAATAATTCATCTAATTACTAGAGGCCAAACTCTATCTATCAATTACGCTAGCTCTATTATATATATATTTAACACACTATAAGTGTTTTCAGAATATCCATTAACACTTTACTTACACAGACGATTTACCAGTACGAGGATCATTGAAGGTAGTTGTTCGTGTGTTATGATCAACAAAGTATCTTACACCTTCTCTTGTGTATCTGATTTCCCAGCCTTCTGGAAGGGGATCTTCATTTTGTAAGCTGAAAAAGTTATTCAACAGATTTTTTTAAAAATGCAGTAATTTTAATTTTTTTTTAGTTTTGTTTAATGAGTAAAAACAGATTATCAGCATACCCTTGAGTTCGTGGATCTTCCCACTGTGTTGTCTTTGTATTGTGATTTACAAAATATACTCTGTCATTTGAATCAACTCGCCTTTCTGTAATAAAAAATGAGCTATGTAAACAATATAAACAATAATGCATGAATATTATTTTACATATTTATATTTCTCACCCCAGCCTGGTGGTAAAGGACCTAGTGGATCATTTTCAGCAGAAAGCATTGAAGCCTAGTGAAAATAAAAATGGAATTATTTTTTATTACTATTTAACTGCACTTGATAAAAATAAATCAAATCCTTCCATATAAACATCTAGTCAATATCAGTTCCTTTGCAATCTATATAAATTTGCTAAACAAACAAACAAACAAACAAATGTCTTTCTAATCAGAGAAACTACCCAATTCCCAAATTAAGCTTATACTATCTACCTGGAAGTTAACAAAACAAAAACCCCTGTTTCTGAGCTTTCTAAGATTTTAAAAATTAACAAATTTATTATGGCAACGTTCTTAAAATACTTAGTCTGAGACCAAGTAGTTTATCAGCGATGGAATGGTATCAAAATATAGTTAAAACCAGGTCAAGGTTTTGGCTAAATCACGGCTTCACATTATATCTGAGCTCAACCATTGTCAGGGTGATGTAAAATCATATCTTTATAATAATATGCATTAAATATCTAAGAATGGACAAGAGAAGAATCTAAACA
Organism: Thermophis baileyi; assembly: GCA_003457575.1. Lineage (NCBI taxonomy): Eukaryota > Metazoa > Chordata > Lepidosauria > Squamata > Dipsadidae > Thermophis > Thermophis baileyi. The sequence goes on from QLTV01004142.1 coordinate 196,421, forward strand.
CTTATTTAGCTTTACCGAATAGAGGTATCGTTGGTTAAATTGTTGCATAGCTCCTTGCAATTGATTTCGTTGTGACTGCCATTGTTCAAAATTTCTGACTGATTCCATTGTTGGTCTCTGCCATGTTGTTGTTCGTGTGTTATGGTCCACATAATAAACTCTTCCACGATCATCAACCCTTCTTTCCCAGCTAGGAAGAAATTATAATATTAGGAATCATGTTATAGCAATAAATAACTTGTTATAGGGTTACTATAATTTTAATTACTGTAAAGAAACTTAAATTCTATTATATAATTTACATACAACAAAACAAATACTGTAGCAAATTCTCATCTCTACATTTAGGTAGCAATTTGGTAGCCTTTATTAATATATGGAAGAGTATAACTATTACCCTGGTGGCAAAGGTTGAGGCCTTTCCCAAGTTGTAGTTCTTGTGTTATGATCAACATAATAGGTTCTACCATGTGGATCCTTTCTTTGTTCCCATCTTTGAAAAATATAAAAAGTAGAACTTAATTAATAGAAAACAAAAGTTCTCTCCTGAAAAGCTGAAATTTACAAAAATTGCAACAAATTTCAGATCAGTTACATGGTTACATGGTTACATTCTTAAAATACTGTTAACCTAGCATTAAAAACAAGTTAGTCATCATCACAACAACGATGCCCATTTAAATTTATTTTTGCATGCATATATAACAAATTAGACAATAAACAAAATATCTTCAACTTGGTTCCACTGGATAGATAAAATCAATAGAAAATACTAGGCATAACCTAAGGATATATTAGACATAAATGATTTCAAGAGAGATTAAATTCAGTTACTTTAGTATAATCCAACACATTGACAAATACATTTCAACAACACACACACACACATATGTATATATGTATGTATGTGTGTATGTACTGTGTTTCCCTGATAATAGGACATGTCCTGAAAATAAGGCCAAGGCTAATTTTTCGGGTGGGTGTAAATATACGTCCTTCCCCGAAAATAAGCCCTATGAAGAGGTGGGCGTGGCCAGCACAGGAGGCAGCCCTTCCCTTCTCTGGTCACCTCAGGGCTTCTCGGCCCCTTAATTGGATCAGCTGAGCCGCTCTGGCCGCCATTCACAAAACAGCTGACTCACGGGTGCTGCTCAGGCCTCCGCCTCCAGCAAGCACGGCCGCTTTTGCAGCCAATTGCGGCTGCAAAAGAAGCCGGAGGCCAAGGGATGCACCCTACACGCCTCGCGCCCTCCTTAACTAACGGTGAAAGTCACAGCAGGCAATTCCGTCCACGGAACAGGAAAGGATGGAAATTCATACACCTGGGACATCGGAAGAAGCCCTGTGAGGAGACGCCGCTGCTGATGTGCAGGAAATCTCCCCCCCCCACCCCCCTGCAGATCGTCCTTTCAAAGAGGAGTTTCACCAGGACAAAGAGGTGGCTGGAAGCAGAGTTTGCATCGGGTTGGGCTTGAATGGCTTGAAAATGGGGAGGGGGGATTTTCCTGCCTCTCACCCTGTTTTGAAGCTCAGCACAGACTGGGAACAGGGTGAGAGGCAGGAAAATCCCCCCCTCCTTTCCCTTCGCAAGATCTTTTTTTTTTTTTCCGAGAAGTTGGAAGGTCTGAATTTCTGGTATTTTTTTTACCATATTTTTCTTGTCCTGCACGTGCAGCAGAGAATGGAGCTGGAAAGCAGGTTAGGGAAGGGATGTGGCTGCCTTGGAGGGAGGGAGGGAGTGAGGGAGGGAGTGAGGGAGGGAGTGAGGGAGGGAGTGAGGGAGGGAGGGTGTGTGTGTGTGTGAGAGAGAGAGAGGGGGGGGAAGAGAGAGACGACACACACACACACACACACACACACAGAGAGAGAGAGAGAGAGAGAGAGAGAGAGAGAGAGAGAGAGAGAGAGAGACCACCAGAGAGAGAAAAAGATAGATAGATAGATAGATAGATAGATAGATAGATAGATAGATAGATAGATAGATAGATAGATAGATAGATAGATAGATAGATAGATAGACAGACAGACAGACAGACACGAGATCTATGATCTCCAGAGTGCCCCCCCTGCTGGCCTGCCAGGGCCCTGTGCCAGTGGCCACTGGTGGAGCCAAGCCGCTCCACCTGCTGCTGCCTTCGGGCTGCTGAGTGTCTTCCTGAAGGTCTACTCGGTGCTGCAGGCTCCAGGTTACGAGCTGAGCACGGCGCTCTTCAGGCCTTTGCCCTGGTGGGCACTAGCTCTCATGCTGGCTGTGCAAGGTGGTGCGGGCGGCGCAGCTCCGCCGGCAGCAGGGGGTGCTCCAGAGGTCATAGATCTGGGACGACTCACCCTGCACCAGGCAGGAGCAGCCCAGCAGGACGGCCAAAAGCAGTGCTGCCAGGAGGCCAAAGAGCAGCACAGTCAGCTGTTCGGCGGCCAGCCAGCAGCAAACCCAGCAAGCAGGGCAGGTGGAAGCCAGGGCGCGCAGAGAATTTGGGCCATTGCAGCCGCAGGCAAGCAGGTGGTGGGATGGAGAGGGTGGGGCCAGTGGGCTTGCTGCCTCCTGCACCTCAAAAATAATAAGACCTCCCCGAAAATAAGGCCAAGCCCTTATTTGGTCAAAAGAAAATAAGACCCTGTCTTATTTTCGGGAAAACACGGTATGTGTATATATATATGGTTAAAAATCACTAACATTTCCATGTGAATCTAACAAGTGCATCACATTTAATCTCACATACCCTGGGGGCAAAGGTTCTATGCTGGTGTTACCAGGTTGCTGCCTTATAGCTTCGCCAGATACATTAGCAGACTCCCTTGGTTTTGCTACTTCTGTCATTGGTGCTGCATTGTTCTCTGTGCTAGAGGATACTGGATCTGAAGGAGTAACAGGCTGAAGTCCTGAAAATTCATTAAAGGCAGTTGTAGATGTACTGCTTTCAGCGTTACTAGTAGTAGCCTCAGTTTCTATAGGAGTTTCTGAAGTAGTAGTGGTACAATCTGCAGATGTGGATGGTGCTTCTGTAGAATCCATAGGTATTTCGGAGATTGAAAGATTATCAGCTTCCATTATAGATGATTCACAACTAACTGTAATACACAAAAAGAGAATAAAATGTGGATAAGCATTACTTTTATCTTTTGAATATTACATCTGAAATCAAACATGAAATCAGACTGCTTAGCCAGCAATGGTAACCTGCAAACATTATTGATTTTTTTAATATAGATTATTAAAAAGCTAAAGTGATATGCAAAGAAAATGGCAATTGCAATATGATTTGATTATGTTATGATCAACTTAATAGGTTCTTTCATTTTCAACTCATTTTCAACTTTTAGTAACCACATAGATTTTCTATCTCCAACTTGTTCTTTCAAGTCTCCCAATGATGCACACTGTAATTGAATACATCCATCTTGATGCTGGTCATCTCCTCCTTTTCTTTTTTTTCCACCTGTCCCAGTAAAATAGCCTTTTCCAAAGAGCTGTGTTTTCACATGACATGCTCAAAGTAGGATAATTTGAGCTTGGTAATTTGTGTCTTGAACTCTGGATTTATTTTTTCAGTGACTCACTGGTTTGTTTTCTTGCTATCCATGGTATACTCAGGAGTCTTTTTCAAAATGAAAGTTCAAAGGCATCAATAATCTTTCTCTTCTGCTTTTTAAAGTCTAACTTTCACTTCCATACAATGTCACAGGGAATACTATGGCTTGCACTCTTCTGATCTTTGTAGGTATAAACACACTACAGCATTTATTTTTTCTAAGGCCTTCATGGCTGCTCTACTATGCAATGCAGCTTTTGCATAGTCTTGTTCTATACAAATGTAACAGTCCAATAAATTCTAGATATTATTATTCATTGTATGAGTTATAATTTGAGGTCCACTGACACTCTTGTAATAGAAGTTAAAACATTCTCCCATTGTCTATGCAATATAGGGATCTCTAATTCTTTGTTCCATTCATTTCTTACCATCTGCATATCAAGTTGATTTGCTGATAACAAATATCTATACAAATTAATAATAAGCTTTTTAGTTTTAACAGATTTAACAAGTTCTAGTACCTCAGGTGTTTCAAAAGCTAAGAATGGTGCTGGCCAATAAAATATTGCTAACAAATGTTGCTGTAAATATTTCCATTGGATTATATCGGATAGATAATATTTAATACTTAACACAGCATATGTTAAATATTAATCTTCATCATCAATCAGTTAATCCAAAGTAAATATCTCCACTTCCATTCAATTTTTCATAGCTTCATTAGATTAGAAACTTGACTGATTCTTTTTCTGTGGTTTGCCATATTTCAGTGAGTATGAATTCATCAATTCTTGTAACCTTCTGACTTGGTAATGACCAGAATATGCTGATATAATTTCATTTTTTGATAATAGAGGTTCTTGTAAGTAAGGAATATCCTCTAAGGCAGTGGTTCTCAACCTTCCTAATGCCGCGACCCCCACCCCGCCCCCTCCCCGCACGTGCACATTGCCAGTCACCAAGATGGCGGGCTAGCGCGCGCTTAGGCGACCCCTGTGAAAGGGTCGTTCGACCTCCAAAGGGGTCGCGACCCACAGGTTGAGAACCGCTGCTCTAAGGTATCTTGGATGTTGAAATTTCTATTGCATAGTGTTTCAGTATACTCCTTCCCTCTTCTTTGGATCTCCTTATAATTAATTACTACTTATCCATTGGTATCCTTTAGCATATACATTTGAACCTCCTTCTGAATTCAGAGATCTTTTGAAAGACTTTCCATGTTTTTCCATGTCTGTTTCCATTTCTACATTTTTGCAGATGTTGTATATACTGCATATTGCTTTTTGTCTCTTCTAACAGTTCTCAAAAACTGTTCTCAAGAAATCTCTTTCTGAAATTTTGTCTTTCTTGGCTTTAGCTTCTCTTCTCCTCTCTTCTTGGCAATTTCCACAGTTTGTCCTGACATCCAGTTTGCTTTCTTTCTTATTTCAGTTTTAACAGTCTCTTTTCACAATCGTCTTTAAAGACTTTCTTTAAGTTCATTACATAATTCCTCTGGTTCTCCATTATTAAAGTTTAGGAAAGCAAGTCCAATGTTCTTCTTGAAGCGTCTCCTTGTCTTTCCTTGAAACACCATGAAATTGCAACATAACATCTGACAAACAATAAGCTTTATTTCCAAAGCTGAAGCTGAAAAGGTCAGCTGTAAACATCCTAACAATTTTAATGCAAACACATCTTCCTCCTTTTGAAGTTGGGAGGAAATTCTGAAAAGTAATGAAAAGAATCTGCAGCTAAAATTCTATACTCTACTTTAGAATAAGCTTCAGCCTTATCTTCTCAAGCTAAGAGACAGTCTTACCATAAGGCTAAGTAACAATTTCTGGCAGCAGATGCTGGGAAATGAAAGATAAAAATTAAATACTGGGGTGGGAATCTGAGCTGCATTACATGGTCTGACTTAAAGTCCTAAGTATTTTATTGTCTATAAGTGCAGATTATGCCCTCTTGTCAGTATTAAAGATTCAACAACTATTTTAGTCCGACTCTGTACATGAATAAGAACAGGACAGGGTGCCTTTTTGTCTTTCGTCTTAGGCAGAAAGACAAACTATCAATCTTACCCACAGCAAGGAACAGCCAATACCCAGTAGGGAGACTCCAGCAGTAACTGAAGTTAAAATGTTTTATTCACTTTTCCAAAGTGAAAGGGGTACTTTCCATTTTTTTAAAAAATATGTTTGCTTCCATCCAGCCAGAACAGAATATGAATCTGGCAACTTTTTTTGTTTGATAAGCAAAATCAATTAAAAACAGTAGGTATAGTAGATATGTAGCTTTGTCTATATGCTTCAATATTAATTTCCTTAAGACTGTTATAAGGAAGACATAATATCTAAGAAATAAATTACATTATTACAGCAGTATATTTTATTACATTTATGATTCTTTACTTCTAATTAGTTTGAGTTTTCAGGTAATAAACTGTTACATTTTAAATACATATTACCGTGGAAATAATAGAATAAAATAGATTAATAATAATAGAAGAGAATAGCTCAGGGTGGAACTGTGGGGTCCTTGGGGCTCTCTGAGCTTGGTTGTTTCCTTGCAAACATTTCATTATCCAACTAGGTAAGAACAGCAGTGCTAGAAGGGAGTGGGGGTTAGCTCTCTGTTTATATACTAATAGCAATAGCAGTTAGACTTATATACCGCTTCATAGTGCTTTACAGCCCTCTCTAAGCGGTTTACAGAGTTAGCATATTGCCCCCAACAATCTGGGTCCTCATTTTACCCACCTCAGAAGGATGGAAGGCTGAGTCAACCTTGAGCCGGTGAGATTTGAACCGCTGAACTGCAGCTAGCAGTCAGCTGAAGTAGCCTGCAGTGCTGCACTCTAACCACTGCGCCACCTCGGCTCTTATGCATCACTAGTGCCTTGCCCTGTCAGTGTCGGTGACAGTATTCTTGGTGGTTCCTTGATTAGTGATTACTGCATCCGGAATGCCATTCAGCAGTCCTGTTTAGTGTGACTCATAACCTCTTAGGGAAAGACAAACAGAGGAATATCTCAAAGGATAATATGGCAATGCTACTAGAAACTTCACAAATAAGATCACTTAGATCAGCTCTAAGTTGAACACTGCCTGAGCAAGTGCTACTGAAATGACTGGTATCTGAGAAGAGTTAATCCTGTGAGTCTCAAGGAAGCAGACGGGGTTCTCAATGCTTTGAGCACAGCCACCTGTATGATGAACCTATGTTCCTCCTGGTTAGTCAAGGCTGTTAGGAAATATGTGTAATGGTAAGGGAGAAAGACCTTGGAAGATGGGGCAAAAAGATGCTGCCTAGGGAATAGTCAGATGAGAGGTAGCATAGTCCCCAGATGTCTAGTGAATGAGCAAGAGGCTCAAGAAGGACTTTCCCTAAGTTATCAGGCTGTAAAATTGACAGCAGGAAAATTGTATGTTCAAACTTGCAAGATTCTGTTAACTGTACAAGAAACTAGAATTAGCTTATCTGGTCATGTTTCCTGTCTGGTCTACCTGGTAAAGCTGACATCAATCTTGCATCAAGGTCCTCTTCCTTACACTCTACAGGAATAGCATTGGGCCCCAACCCTGTTGACCTTCAGGAAAGAATTAAAAAGTTTATTTTTCCTGCAGGTCTTAGGTAATTTGTAAATGATTTGAATGGCTGCTATTTGAATGTTTGTACATTCCTTAACATGTTGCTATTATTATGGTATTTCATCTTATATTTAAATTATATTTTAACCCATTGTATGCTAGCTTGAGCCGTTTCATTGACGTGAGCCTTTTAAATCAGATAAATAAATAATTCCCCCCCCCCAAGAAATCTGAGTTCAAGATTACTTATTACATTTTTATTCCACTTTCTCTGAAATAGCTGTTGACCTTGTACTTATAAATTAAGCTGTATACATATTCTGAATAAATGTTTACAATTTGCATTTTCCTTCTATTTCAATGAACAAATAAATAGCATTGATAAAACATCTTATCTCAAGGTGACATACGAGCCTTTTTAAATCCAATTTTTTACCCAACATTTTTCCATATTATCCTTTAAAAGCTGCTGCATAAGGTCAGGAGATTATTTGATGCAACAGTAAATGTAGCACAACAGAGAAGGTGACATTTTGATACATACACATACTGAAATATTCTCCTCCTATGTACCAGATTCTCAATAATCTAACTTAATAAATCACTTCTTAGTATTAATTTGATGTTTCCTTTAAAAAAAATAAGTCTAGTAAAACACCTTAGCCAACATTATTCTTACCAATGTTGTTATCTTGTTCACTTGACAGTGGTTTTGGTATTGGTGAATTTTTGGATCTGGTCACAATATGAGGAGATGATGAGTTGTCTCCATTGTCTCCATTAACGGCATGTATAGGGAATGAGATCTGTACTATGGAACTTGATGGTGTTTGATTATCTAATCTGTAGGAAATATCACACAGGTGATGAAAAATATGTATTACATCTATATATTCTCCACTCCAATAACCCACTACATACAAATCAAAAGTAAATGTATTTTAAATAATTTTCATATTCTTCTTCCTTCACCTGTTTTCATTTCTCGGCACCGTATTTAATTTGTGTATCTGTCATGTTTTCAGCCATTAGAGCAAGGAATATAGGCAGTTCTTGTCAAATGACCACTCATTCAGCAATCACTTGAAGTCATGATGGTGCTGAACAAGGGGGACTTACAAAGGGTCCTCATAGTTGCAGCCATCACAGCATCCCTGGGGTCACGTGATCGCAATTTGCACACTTGGAAACTGGTTAAAAATTATGATGTTGCAGCATGCCATGATCACCATTGTGACCTTCACTGCCAGCTTCTGACAAGAAAAGTCAAAAGTCAATAGGGAAGCTATCCTCAAATAGTGCTCATGTGACTGCAGGATACTACAGCTATGCAGGATTTGCCTCATGACAGCAACTGGGATTGTCACAACTGCCATTGTAAGTCACGTGCCTTTGCACTTTACAACCACATCACTTAGTAACAGAGTTGCAGTTCCAATTATCATCACTAAGAGAGCACTACCTGTAGTTAGTTTGTTTGTTTGTTTGTTTGTTTGTTTGTTTGTTTTTTTATAAATAAAATTTATTGGCCGCCCATCTTACCATAAGGTAACTCTGGGAGGCTTACAAACATAAAAAAAATACATCTACATTAATTCTGTTCTTTGTAAGAGAACCACATATCTATAGAAGAATATAAACAAATGATGTGTAAAATATCAATTATTCATATTAACTTTATTTCAATGTGTGTTTGGATGTTTAATGTGTTCTATAACATCTTGCCCCTTCACAAACTAGTTATAATTACTTTGTTTTCTGAATGTGCATATTATTTTAATAAGTATATAAGATTTCTTATTAAGTAGAACCCCAATTATTTTTTGACTATAATAAATTTCAAATTTCATTACACAAAAGAACATTCCTGGCCACTAAAGTTGCTAAATGATACTTGATAAAACTGAATGGAAACATCCTGTCAAAATAGCTAAGCAAAACAATTCAGTGTAACACATTTTGTACTTCACAGTAGTTTCAAAACAAACTACCAGTGGATAGAGAAAAATGAAGAGGACAAATAAATAGATATACTCATTGTAAATAAAGACTATGCTGCTTTATCTCTGTAAGAAAACAAGGGACACATTAGACCTAAAGAAACAAACAAAAAGTAGCAGGAGGTAGAATGATGTTTAGTTGGATCAGGTATTTTGACAAACTACAGCCTTACTTACTTACTTACTTACCTACCTACCTACCTACCGTGTTTTTCGGAGTATAAGACGCTCCGAAGTATAAGACGCACCTACCTTTTTTGAAGAGGAAAACAAGAAAAAAAATCTGCTTCTACCTCTGCCTCCCAGCACTTTGCCTCCTTGCAGCAAACAGCAAACAGCCTGATTAGCACAAGGAAAAAAAATCTGCCTCTGCCTCCCTGCAGCCTGAAACAGCTGATGTTCGGGAGGCCAATCCAACCGACAATCACCTGCTTGTACTAATGAGGCTGTGTTGAAGCTGAAACTGAAACAGGCTGTTTGCTGCAAGGAGGTAAATTGCTGGGAGGCAGAGGCCAAAGGGTGGGGGCGGGGGGGGGCGGGGTTACATTCGGTGTATAAGACGCACCCAAATTTTCACCCTCTTTTAGGGGGGGAAGTGTGTCTTATACTGCAAAAAATACAGTACTTACTTACTGTTTACAACAGAACCCCCCTGATTTACAGCAGGAATGAGTGGCAACAAGGATTGACTTAGAAGTAATTTTTGTACAATTCATCTAGATAAGTTCCTTCCACAGAAGAATTTACTAAAGTAATGCCACACTGCATTTAAGAAAGCAACAGCACAAGGTGCTGAACCAATTTGACTATTTTTTTCAACTATCTGAACAGCAGGAGGGAGAGATTAAAAGGAAGATTTTTTTGTTACACTGATGTAACATAATGTAAATTCACTGCCATTCTTTTCTTAACTGTTTTCCTGTAAATTGCAGTCACACATATCCCCTATTAAAATGTGTTATCCAATATATTAATTACTGTAGAAATTTTCACAAAATATTTTCATTATGTGCATGCAAAAATATACACAACACAAATGCCTCCTCAAAGTAAACATTTAGTCAAATTAATAACATACTTGATACTGCGCTACAACTTATTCCACTGTCTCCTAGCCGAGACTACAATGTAATCTGATATTCTGCATATTCAATTAAATGACATTTAGTATTCAAATAGTATTCTTCAAAAGAAATCTAACCTGGAAGTGGTCCTAGCTGGTGTTTCTCTATTTTCATGTAAAGCATCACCATTTTGCTGGACTTCTACTAAACAATAAAATAGAAAATTAGATTTTTCCATTTCTCTTTTTAAACTAAGGGATAATAATTTTAATCCCCTGAATTTAACTTACTGGTTACTAGTGAATTGCGATTTGAAAGAGATTCTGTTTCAAGCACCAAACCATCAAGCACTATTATCAGTTCTCCTGTTTGTACCAAGCCACTCTTATTTTCCAGTGAAAGCTTCAAATGTTCTTTGACATGTTCTACTATCAGAAAAAAAGTGTTTTGTAAAAAAAATAAGCCACTTATTAAAACAGCAAATGCATTTTTTTCAGATCTAACTCTACTACCTAAATATGTAGGAGAAAAAAATTCCTATGTATGTCTAATCATTTCAAATATTAAGATTACATTTCTACAACATGGTTATCAAATTATATAGAAATATGAACAGTGTATCACAGTATTTATGAAGCATAGTCGGTAATAATCGTCTAATTGCATATGTTCAATGCAAGATATAAAGTCTTAAAAAACATCAAAATGAACCTATAACACAGGGGTGTCAAACTCAAGGCCTGCGGGCCGGATGCAGCCCGTGGGACCGCCCACGGTGCCTCTGCCAGTGAAAACGGAGCTCGGGAGGGCCACACGTGGCCCTCCCGAGCTCCGTTTTTGCTGGCAGAGGATTGCAAGAGGCCATCGCAGCCAAAAACGGAGCTTGGGAGCCAGTTTTTGCTGGCAGAGCACTCGGGCCACCACAGGCGCCCCCGACATGATTGATGAGCTGGCCATGCCCCCTGGCCACGCTCCCCGGGGTCAAACACAACCCTGATGCAGCCCTCAATGAAATCGAGTCTGACACCCCTGCTATAACATATAAGGATCTTTATGCATTTAAAGCACAACTCACACAGACTGAAAGCTGTTCATGAAATGGAGTTTTTTTTTTATTCCTTCCTTCCCAATGCAACATTTATTTATTATTGCATTTATATTCCATCTTTTTTATTCTAATATTCAGCATTTTTTTATTCCGTTCAATTGTGTCTGATTCTTGGAGACTACCTAGACAAGCCTTGGTATGATTTTTCAGAAGTGGTTTACCACTGCCTCCTTTATAGGGCTGAGAGAGAATGACTGGCCCAAAGTCACCCAGCTCACTATGTGCCTAATGCAGGACTCATGGTTTCCTAGTTTCTAATCTGATGCCTTAGTTACTGCACTTCTTTACATTCAGTATGGATTGCAACAATAAAATATATAGTACAAACAGAACACAATGAATACAATTAAAAGATAAAAGTTAAACTCATTAAAATAAATAACAATTAAAAGTTTAGAAAATATATAAGAATTTACCATTTTCCTAAATAATGGGTGAATGGGAGCCAACTGCATCTCCTTAGGGAACCATTCAATACCTGGGAGCCATACAGAAGAATGTCCTTTACTAAATAATTGAGTGTCATGTTTTTAGCAGCAGGAGAATTTTCAGAATTGTGTCTACTGATCTAAGTAAGTAGCCAGGTTCATGATGGGAAAAATGGTTCACAGATAGTTAGGCCATAAGTCATGAAAGAGTTCTAAAGATTAACGCCAGCATGTTATATTGTGCCTACTAAGCAACCCAAAGCTGACACTGGATTCGCACACTTTTTTTCTTAACACCTATGGAAATTGCTTGTAACAGTATGTATATGCATATATCTGTGTGTGCACGCACATGTGCGCACATAAACACACCCACCCACAGACACATATACATATCTCCTTCAGAACAGCAAGTTTCATTACACTGGATGAGTTTCCTTTAATCCTTGGCAACAGAAGTTATATGCAAGTTGAAGGGCTTTAAAAAAAACCTTATTTTGGAATAAATAGCAAAAGGGTGATTAGAAAATTGGTATTCTGAAAGTTATAAATGGACTAAGGAGCCAGATGGGTTTGAAATAGATTTTGAAATTAAAAGCAAGAATCCTTCCTGTGAATTCTTTAGAATTCTACTAAACATGAAGAGTATGAAATTAAGCATAGCAAAAATTTCCATGAGAAATTCTATAGATTAGAAAAAAATATATAAAATGGGACTTTTGAAGTCTGGACACTAGAGGGAACCAAAATGAACTAAAGATTATAATTAAAGGAGAAGAGAATAGATCAAATACTCTACCTTTGAAAAGGTTATTTGAAAACAATGCACTCGGAAATTACTCTTAAGATTAACTGCTATCATAAAATGGATTGAAAAGAGGTTATAGAAAAATTAGTTTTACTGGACAAGAGAGAGATTGATTAAAAATGACAGCTTAAAAATGATGTGGAAAAAGATGTTACATAGAATTTACAAATGAAACCAGGTGATATCTTAATAATTAAAAGGTATACACAAATAACAAACCTGAAGATGGACTTCCATAATTTTTTTCTTTTGGATTTACCAAAGAGACATATTAAAGTTTTCAAGGGACAAAGAAAAAATGAAAAGAAATTAAGTTCTGGGATGCTATTTAAAGGGTTTAAAGATCAAGATTGTTAAAATCAAAGGGAAGGAGTACATGTATTTGATCAAGGTTAAAATATATAGATTGTTGTTTCTGGTAACTCTTAATGGATTTTGCTCGCTAGAACTGAATGACAATTAAATTTTAATTTAAATTAAAAAAAATGTAAAGATTTGCTTGAGGACAAGAGATCATATATGGAAAAAAGAAATCTTTTGTTGTATTTTCAGAGAAAGTGACATTACTCATATGAAAGTAGAGGAATTTAAAGTTGTTTTATTTATTTAATTAAAATATATATGTTGTTATTTCTGGAAACTCTTAATGGACTTCTGTTGATTAGGGCTAAATATGTTTGTTTACAGATAAGAAATGACATATGGGAAGAAGAGATTTTTTGTTGAAGTATCAGGGAAGGTCATAAGTTTCTGAAAATGTTTCTATTTGTCGTAATGAAGGACAAATCATTTCTTTATGTAACTGTTATTTTTTCTTTACTATATTTTTCTTTACTATATTTACTTTCTTTTTAATTTTCTTCTTTGCACTTTTTTGTTTTTACTTTTATATTTTGAAGTTTGTATTAGTGTTTTATCTTTGTATCTCTAAACATCAATAAAAATTATTATTAAAACTAGAAAAAAACAAGGACCAAAAAACAAGAGCAAAATAAGGACAAGCAGTACACATTCTAACTGCTGACTATTCCTTCATTCAACTTCATTTGTGTTTTGTAAGCCTTTTATTTCTTGTTCCCTTCACAGATAGTATACACTCCCTACTTGTTAGGGGCTCATCCCATTAATTCTTCCACCATGCTCCTTTCCTATACTTGTTAATCCCCCCTTACACTAATAAGCAATAATTCAATTAATCCGAATGGCCAAACAATATTTTCAGGAAACACTCCTCACAATCAGTAGCTATTCAAAGATGCCCTTTTCTATGTTCACAACTAGCTAGCACATAGCCTTTCCGAATACACATCTTTTCTTCCAAATTTCTTACTGAACTCCACTGGCAAACTCATGTGGGCTCTCTTTTTTCATTGATCCTTAAATGTTATTTAGTTCAGATTACACTTCCTAATGATTCCAACATTGTCTGTCTGTCTGTCTGTCTGTCTGTCTGTCTGTCTTATCTATCTTACCATTCATCTCACAGTGCAAGGCATACAACACAGTAAAACGTAAGGAAGTAAGAACAATTTTAAATATAAAAACAAATCAAAATTACAAAAGATTAAAACAAAGTTAAAAAAACCCACAGGCTTAGAGCAGAAAGGTGGTTGTGGCTGCTATGGTACTACACAAGCCATCTCCAGCCTACAACTTCTCCTTCAGGACCCCATGCCAACTGGCATAGCCAGTTTTAAGGCATTGCCTGAAGGCCAGACAGGGGTGGACCTCACCTCCTGCGACAAAATGTTCCAAAGAGCGGGGCCGTGGCAAAAAAGGCTCTACTCCTGGATCTCGCCAGCCATAATTCCTTGGCTGATGGGATCTGCAGTAGACTTCTTCAGCCAGCATGAATATAGAGGGGCAAAATGGCTCCTAAGATATCTTGGAGCTACGCCATAAAGGGCTTTAAAGGTAATGACCAACACCTTTAATTGGACCCAGAAGCAAATCAGCAGCCAGTGCAGCTTGCGTAACATTGGGGTTACATGTGCCACCCTAGGAACCACTAAAACTATATGCGTGGCTGCATTCTGAACCAACTTAAGTTTTCAAAAAATACTCCAAGGGTAGCCCTATATAGAGTGTGTTGCAATAATCCAAATAGAGGATGACCAGGGCATGAATGACTGAGTGCAGAGCCTCATAATCCAAAAAAGGATGCAATTGGCACACAACAAGGTTGTACAAAAGATCTCCTAGCCACAGCTGCCACCTCCTCTTCGAGCAGGAGTCACAAGTCTAGCAGAACTCCCAAGTTCCTCACTGGATCTGCCTGGGGAAGTTCAGAGGGAATTATTATCACATAACATTTAGTATACCTATATTTAAGGCATAATGGGAGCATAAAGTACAGAATATTAAAAATAAACAAGATAAGTGGATTCTATGCAAACTTTAACTTACATCTTCTATTGTGAACGTCCAAAGCTTGTCTAAGATCTACAGTGGCTTTTCCTAATAAAGCATCAGCTTTTAAAGTATGATGGCTCCAAACTCTAAATTCCAAAGTGGTCTGTGGAGTCACATTCCTATACAGAAACAAATTCCTTTTTAAAATTGGAAATACATTACTGCACATATTTAATAATCCCCAACATGCAAAGCAATAATTACTTTATTTGAATATTGTCTTTTGATTAGAAAGCAGCAAGTTTAGATAATATTATATCAACACAATTATAATACAGCCTGAGTTCAAGAATTAAAATGGTTAAAATTAGGTCATATAATATATAACCTAAATACACAATATTCAAACTGTCATAATATACTTTTCAAAGTAATCTCTATCTTCTTTTTCCTCAATATTCAAACTATCATTGTTGTTTTATTGCTGTGCATATCTTTTTTTTAATTAATGCATATATGTCAGCCAACGGAAGTATCACCAAGGAATAAAAGCCAATTGCAACTAGTAGAAATCTTCCAGTTTAGGATCTAACTTCAATACAGTATGTGAAGTACTTGAAGTTGCACAAAAACAAAGGTAACCAAAATTCTTTCTTTAAGGATACACTCTCTACAATTTCCAGGTAAAGCTTTCTAATTTGCTTTCCCTTGACTTTTATTTTAACACACTATTCAATAATGCCTTCTGGTTTGTTAATATAAAATATGCTTCTGTTTGTTTATGTTTCCACTTACCTGTATTTCCCTTATGGATAGAAACAAGGCCAGATTATTGATGAAATTTTTATTTTCAAAAATGGGGATTAATTTGTGTTTGTTTCTTCATCCCAATAGTAGATGAGACAATCCTGGATGCAATCCAAAACAGTATCTAGTAGAATCTAACAGAGGAGACTCTACTCTCCTATTCCATCATAACACAGTGACTAACTCGATATCACCCACTGTTTTTCCCTTGTCTTGTCCATTAAAAAAACTAGTCTGATTAAGGGGTTTGGTACCTGCATATTTATTCTGGACATTTGGGATAGAAATAGTTAATTACAAAAATATTGTACTTACACTGTCAATTGTTCTTCCCATTTTGGATTTGAGGAACTGCCAGACTTAGATGTTTTCTTCACTTCATTGTCTGCTACTAGTTCTGTATAAATGGCAGCTAAACCAAAAAAGTTCTTTTTTCTTTTCAATTTGGCACTAGAAACTAAAAAAAAAATACTTAAAACTACTGGAAATAGTTCTTTTTAGAAAATGACAATTAATTACAATGTCTCTATTCAAACTAATGAATGGGGGAGCTTATTTTTACCACTATCTAGAAAATCCAGGCCAGGTGCACATTTTGTGATTACAAACAGTATTTTACTGTACATTAAAATTGCCTAGAAGTACTCCAGTACTCTAATTTAGAACATATTGACAATCAAAAGGCTTCTGCTTTGTTGCAAGAAAAATCCCTTGTATATATTCCAGCATGACAGTTGGGATCCAGAAACAACATCACACTTCACACTTCCTTTTTCATCTAGCTAAAAGGACCCATGTTAAAAAAACACAAAAAACCAAAACCTGATGGATGAGTACTACTGGAAGGGTGTGATAACAAGCAGTTAAACAGATCTATTTGAAGTTGTTCTTCACACTTCACTAGTAACAAATCAGTACACTAATATTAACTGTTCATCGCCTGAGTTATATTTTCACTGAAAATGGTTCCAGCTCCTTAAATAACCTTCTGACATAGAATGTTTTATAAAAGTTACTATAGCAACATGCCGACAGAGATATTATGTAATCAAACAGCAAACTTTAAAATCTACAGATATAGTTTTCACTAACCCTATCATCAAGAACTTTTAACAATTCCTACTTCTTCTTAACCGACGTTTTGAAAGATCTTAAATCTAGTTTTGTATAATATCACAAAAGCAAAAATGCTTACATGAAAGCTACACCTGAAGAACTGGTCTCTTATACCTAAAGACTATTATTTTGCTTACTAAAGAAGTAAAAATACAGGTATTCTTCAAGTTAGAACCACAACTGGGACTGAACCTCTGTCACGAAGCAATGTAGTTGTCACATAACCGCACTGCTTAGTGACAGCACTTCCAGTGGTCCCAAATGAGATTAGAAATTGTAGAGAATATTCGTAGCTTGGGTTGTAGATTTAGGCAGATGTCTGTCCTCCGAGCTTGCTGGTTGGATCCTGGACGTTTTGTTACCAAACTAGGTAACATCTTCAACGAGGGTTTTGGGTGAAGTGTCTTGTTCGTCTATATAGGTCCTGGGTGGTCGGTTAGTCTTGTGACTGTCATGTTACTTAGTTTGGTAACAAAACATTCGCAAGCTCAGAGGACAAACCTCTGTTTAAACCAATTATGTTTGTTAGGCCAGGACAATGCTGTCATTAGATGAGAAGGATCACATCCAGTGGTGGGATTCAACAATTTTTACTACCGGTTCTATGGGCGTGGCTTGGTGGGCGTGGCATGGCTTGGTGGGCGTGGCTTGGTGGGCGTGGCTTGGTGGGCGTGGTAGGGGAAGGATACTGCAAAATCCGCATTCCCTCCCCACTCCTGGAGGAAGGATACTGCAAAATCCCCATTCCCTCCCCACTCCAGGGGGAAGGATATTGCAAAATCTGCATTCCCACCCCACTCCAGGGGAAGGATACTGCAAAATCCCCATTCCCTACCCACTCCAGGGGAAGAATACTGCAAAATCTCCATTCCCACCCCACTCCAGGGGAAGTATACTGCAAAATCCCCATTTCCTCCCCACTCCTGGGGGAAGGATACTGCAAAATCTCCATTCCCTCTCTACTCCTAGGGAAGGTTACTGCAAAATCCCCAACCTAAAATACCTAAGTCTCCCCCCTCCCCCTCCCCCCGGTTTCTATGGCAGCCGATAGCAAGCAAGCAGCATGGAGGCTGACATTCGGCCCTCCTGCAGTAGGGACGTTGGTCCTAGGGAAAACACAACATAACAATATAAAAGGAGACACAAGTTGAAAGTGTAAAAACATTGACAGAAATAAATTTAGGGTTTATCAGGGTATTTGGAATGGAACAGCTGTAATAGCTTCGGGGCTCTGACATCCCGTTCGTTTACCCATTCAGAATGGGAGGAAGGGAAGTGTTTCCAGGCCACCTTGTATCTTGCCCCTGTGTTTTCTAGAATTGAGAATTTCCTTAACCTCGAAATGCTGTTCCTCTTCGATAAGCAAAGGAACAGGAGAGGGAGTTTGATCAGGTTGAAGTGAGGAGGTATGTTCAGGTTTCAGTAAGCTAACGTGGAACACAGGGTGAATTCTCCTAAGAGTTTTGGGCAGTTCCAATTGAATGGTAACTGGGTTTATAATTCTCACAATAGGAAAAGGGCCCACATACTTGGGCCCTAATTTCTTCGACTTCTGTGTAGTTTGTAGGTACTTAGTTGACAAGAAAACCCTATCTCCTACTTGGTATTCCTTCGGTCTAATCCTTTTCTTGTCGGCTTGTCTTTTATGCGCTTGGTTGGCTTCATCTAATGCCTTGCGAGTAACGGGCCAGATCAATTGGAGTTGCTCAATCCACTCCACTAAAGAGGGGATTTGAGGCTTTTCTTGTGGCAGTTCCAGGATGGGCACAAAGTCTTGACCGGAAACCACCCTGAATGGGGTAAAACCCGTACTGCTATGGATGGAATTATTATAAGCCACCTCTGCGAACGGCAGCAAGTCAGCCCAATTATCCTGTTGGTAATTTACATAACACCTGAGGTATTGCTCTAGAACCGAGTTGGTCCGTTCACAAGCCCCATTTGTCTGTGGATGATGGGCGGAGCTTAAGTCTTGGGCGGAGCCTAACAACTTTAGGAACTCCTTCCAAAAGTGGGAGGTGAACTGAACCCCCGTCTGAAATTATACGTTCAGGGACACCGTGTAACCTATACACATGCTGAATAAACAATTTTGCCAATATTTTTGCTGACGGAGTCTTGGAGCAAGGCACAAAATGGACCTGCTTGGAGAACAAGTCCATGATTAACCAAATGACTGTATTTCCCCCACTCTCAGGCAGTTCAACAATGAAATCCATGGATATTTCTTTCCAAGGAGCCCCAGGTCTAGCAACATTCTTGTGGTTTTCCAGGTGGCCTCTTTGCAGAAGCACACACGGGACAGCTAGCCACATAAGCTTCTATGTCCTTCTTCAAAGCTGGCCACCAAAACTGTCGTTTAACTAAGTGTAAAGTTTTCACAAACCCAAAATGTCCCACGGCCTTTGAATCATGGGCCTGTCGCAGTACCAGCTCCCTAAGACGAGAAGGGACATAGAGTTTAGTCCCCACCCAGACGAGGCCATCACGAACAGTACACTCATTCGAGTGAGACAAGAACCATTCGTCAGTTCTTAGCGCTTCTTTGAGCTGTGAGTGTACGTTGGTGGAGAGATCCAGGTCCACCTTCCCTTGGGACTTGGTGACCACGGGAGCGGCCAGTTGTTTGGAAGGGATTACTGGGCGGATTACTTCCGGCTGTGTGCTATTATACTGGGGCAATCTGGATAGGGCATCAGCCATAAAGTTCTTTCCCCCAGGAAGGTAGTGCAGGGAAAAATTAAATCGATTAAAATGTTGTGCCCAACGGACTTGCTTGGGCGACAACTTCCTTGGGGTTTTTAGGGCCTCTAGGTTCTTATGGTCTGTCCACACTTCAAAAGGATGTTTGGCCCCTTCGAGGAAATGTCTCCAGGTTAACAGGGCCCATCGGACCGCAAAAGCTTCCTTTTCCCATATTGCCCACCCCCTTTCGGTTTCAGTTAATTTACGGGAGGTGTGGGCGCAGGGTTGTAGATT
>QLTV01004142.1:216310-254326 GCA_003457575.1 Thermophis baileyi
TTCTCACCTGGCCTCCAAAACTGTTGTTTAACTAAGTGAAACGTTTTCACAAACCCAAAATGTCCCACAGCCTTTGAATCATGGGCTTGTCGCAGTACCAACTCCCTAAGATGAGAAGGGACGTAGAGTTTAACCCCCACCCAGGTGAGGCCATCACGAACAGTACACTCATTCGAGTGAGACAAGAACCATTCTTCAGTCCTTAGCGCTTCTTTGAGCTGTGAGTGTACGTCGCTGGAGAGATCCAGGTCCACCTTCCCTTGGGACCTGGTGACCACGGGAGCGGCCAGTTGTTTGGAAGGGATTACTGGGCAGATTACTTCCGGCCATGTGCTATTATACTGGGGCAATCTGGATAGGGCATCAGCCATAAAGTTCTTTCCCCCAGGAAGGTAGCGCAGGGAAAAATTAAATCGATTAAAATGTTGTGCCCAACGGACTTGCTTGGGCGACAACTTCCTTGGGGTTTTTAGGGCCTCTAGGTTCTTATGGTCTGTCCACACTTCAAAAGGATGTTTGGCCCCTTCGAGGAAATGTCTCTAGGTTAACAGGGCCCATCGGACCGCAAAAGCTTCCTTTTCCCATATTGCCCACCCCCTTTCGGTTTCAGTTAATTTACGGGAGGTGTAGGCGCAGGGTTGTAGTTTCATCTGCGTTTGCTTGAAGCAGTACCGCCCCAACAGCCACGTCACTGGCGTCAGCCTGGACTACAAAAGGGGCATCCATGTCGGGGTGCTTAAGTACGGGTTTGGCCGCAAACAATGTTTTAAGTTTCTCAAAAGCTGCCTGGCACTCCATGGTCCACTCCAGGGGCCGACTAGGCTTTGGTTTTGGCTTTGCCTCTCCTTTTGCTTTTAGGAGATTGGTAATGGGCAGTGCAATCTTAGCAAAAGAGGGAATGAACTGCCGATAGAAGTTAGCAAAGCCTAGGAAACTTTGCAGCTGCTTACGGGTGCGTGGGGGCGCCCACTCCACGACCGCCCGGACTTTCTCTAGATCCATTTCAATGCCCTCATGAGATATGCGGTAGCCCAAATAGTCAATTTTACTCTGATGAAACTCGCATTTTGACAGTTTAGCATACAGTTCAGCGGCCATGAGTTTTTTCAAGACCAATCGCACCAATCTCACGTGTTCTTCCATGGTCTTCGTGTAAATGAGTATGTCATCCAGGTAGACCAGGACCCCCTTGTAGAGATGTTGATGAAGCACCTCATTAATCAATTGTATGAACACCGCTGGCACCCCCTGTAATCCGAACAGGAGCACCCGAAACTGGAAACAACCCAACGGGCAATTGAAGGCAGTTTTCCATTCATCCCCTTCCTTAATTCGAACTCTGTAGTAGGCCTCTCTTAAATCCAGCTTAGTGAAAATCTTCCCCTTGGCCAGATGGGCTAACATGTCCTTCATAAGGTTAACAGTGGGTACACATTTTCTACGCAAATGGCATTTAAATTCTTATAGTCAACATATAAGCGAAGAGAGCCATCTTTTTTCTCCCGGAACAGCACTGGGGTGGCCACGCGTGGCCTAGCAGGTTGGATAAAACCTCGTTCCAGGTTCTTATCAATAAAGTTACGCAGCTCCTCAAGCTCACAAGGGATCATGGAGTAGATCTTTGGTTTAGGGAGTTTTACCCCCGGCAGGATTTCTATGCTGCAGTCTGTGGGCCGATGGGGTGGGAGCACGTCTGACGCTCTCTCACTGAAGGCCTCCCTGAGGTCCCCATATTCCTTAGGGATTTTTTCCTCCCCCGCTATGGGTTCGCTCCCCATCGCTGCCAGCTCCTCTGCAGCTTTGGCCACGTGGAAGGGTCTTCCCTGCTGGGTAGTGCGGATGCGCAATAACCCCGTTCTCCAATTCACATGAGGGTTCCATTTTCAGAGCCAGGGTAGCCCGAGCAGGAGGGGTCATTCCATCCCAGGGGCTACAATAAAACTCAAAGTCTCTTGGTGATCCCCCATCCTCATCTCAACTGGCTCAGTCACAAAGTGGGCTGCCCCCCCCAGCTACTGACCCATCCAACTGGCAGAATGCAATGGGCACTTTCATGGTTCTCAGTCTCAGTCCCATCTTTTCTACCACCTCTGGGCTGATTACACACCTAGTGCACCCAGAATCCAAAAGGGCTAGCATCTCCCCCTGGGCACCGGATGATGGGTACCCTTAGCTCTACTGGAATGGTCATGGGGCCCATGTGCTGACTTACCAGGGGGTCATCGTTGGAGTCAGTGTTGCTGTCCCCTGGGATGGTCGGAGCTCCCAACTCCTCCAGGCCGGGGGGAGCGAACTCAACGACTTCCACGCCTTTCAGAGCCATTTCGCGGTTCTTTGCTGCCAGCTTGTCGGGTTTTTTCCCTCCGGCTAAAGTTATCTTAGAGACAGGCTTGGAGAAGCATTCAGCGGCTCAGTGCCCCTCCTTCCCACATTTGAAGCAGGCTGATGATCTGGGCTTTGATGCTGGACCCCCTCTGGCCACTCTAGGGGTCTCTTTCAGTGCAGAGGGTGAAGGCTTGCTTCAGTTGCAACCTCCCCGGTACCGATCTCTGGCCTGGTCAATTTCCACCTCAGCCGCCATCACATACCAGCGTTGCAGGTCTCTGGGGGCCCCTTGAGAGCAACAGCCTTGGTAGACGTCCTTATTGAGGCCATCCTTGTAGCATTCCATCAGGGCCTCTGCGGACCACCCCCGCATGTGGATCACCAACTGGCGAAATTCCTGGGTGTACTCAGCCACCGATCTCCTCCCCTGGGTCAGGGTTTTCATCCTGGTTCTAGCCTTTCGTTCAGCCAGGGGGTCATCAAAACGCACTCAGAGGGCGGCCATAAATGAATCGTAATCCCTCATCAGTGGGGTATCCTCATTATGGAGGGCCACCATCCACTCAGCTGCGGTTCCCTCCAGGGCCATGGTGACACACCTGACTTTGGCTACTTCTGAGGGAAAACCCTCCCCATACTCCTGCATATGATTCCAAACTTGGGTTAAGAAGAATCCCAAAGCCTTGGGATCCCCTCCGTATTTTACTAACTGAGGAATCTTTGGAATTAGGTGCCTCCAGGGGATTCCCCCGCCCGCCGGGGGGGGGCTTGGGCTGCCACAGCCGCTTGCGTTCCTGCAGTCCCCGCTGCCTCTGGCTGGGCTCTAGGGAATGCTTCGGGGGTGGCTAAGGCTTCCACCTCCCCCACGGCTTCTTCGGCTTCCCTCCCCGCAGGCAAGGCATGCCTTTCACGGCCTCTCCGACTTTCGAGAGCTTCTTTCAGGAGATGCAGGGCCTGAGTCAGCAGGAGGTCCTCTTTGTCCTCTTCCTGCCAGGCAGCCTTTCCCTTCCGACGTCTGGCAGCAGTTACTCCTGGGGGAATCTCCTCCGGAGCCTCCATTCAACCCATGCCCAATGACCATTTGGCTCTGACCAGCTTCTCTTCAATTTGTGGCTCACACGTCCACTCCGACTTTTCCCAGCCACGGCGGGACTGGGGGAGAGTCGACCCAGCAGCTCCCAAGTCCTCCTGGTCACTGCCTGGGCTAGACATATTTTTGCTTAGCCCCCTCAGTAGAGTTCTCTCCGGGTTGGCTGATAAAGCAGAGCTTGCTTAATGTCAGATGTACCTCCGTTCAAAACCCAAGAAAGAAAACCCCCAACTCCATGTTTGTAGAGAAAGGTACTTTTACTGGGTAAGAACTGATAGCAACAAGTTGAAAGCAAGATCTGAGGCTAAAGGGCGAAAATTACATATTGAAAGCAAACCCAAAATCCCTCCCCCCAAAGACCCGGGCTGATCATCCAATCCCCATGCCCCCAAGATGTCATGTGGGGCACATCTTCAGGTGGAGCCATCGCATCTGGAGCTGAGACAGTTGACCTTGAGCTGGCTGTAAACATGTCCAGTCAGCAGCGCAGTAGATGATGAGAGCTTCCCTCCCTCGGCTCTCTAATCAGACATATACGGAGACATCTCCAGCACAGCTTCCCCCCCTCCCAAATACCTAAGCCTCCTCCCTCCCCCCATTTTCTATGGCAGCCAATAGCAAGCAAGCAGCATGGAGGCTGACAAACAGTTTGCATTTATGACCGGTTGCCAAATATCATTTGAAAGTCAATGGGGGAAGCCAGCAGACAAGGCTGCAAGTGAAGGGGAGGTTGGAAAAGGTCTGCTCCCTTAGCATGCTGGAGGTAAAATCAGATCTGGTGAAAATGCTAGCGAACACCATTATTCATATGATTGTTCTCCCCAATGGGACTGGGGGAAGACCCAGACCTCCCAGGTATGGTGGGAGGCCCAATCCCTCTCCCTACCCTACCATGTCTTGGAGGCACAGGCCCCCTCTCCAGCCCTCCACTTAATGACTCATGTATTCACTTACCAACTGCAACTGCTCCCAGTTGGGATTGTGGTTGTTGAGTAAAAACATATTGTTTAATGGCCACTTTGCTCAATCACAGAGATTTCAGGCCCGTGAGTGGCCATAGGACTATCAGAACAATACCTATAACTATAAAACTTTTTATAGGCAAGATTTGGTATCTAATTAAACTCCCAAAGCAGACCTTTCACTGAATTTACTCCCATCATATATCCCAAACTTCCATCAGCAACTGTAGCAATGTAAATAAATAGGAAGATACTGAGAGAAAGCTCAGAAAAGCCCAAGGTGATTAAAAACAATTTGAATAATAGCCTAAAATATTCAAACTAAAGTAAAAGTCATAGTTACTAACTGTGAAATACAAAGAGACAAAATACACATCACTCTTATTCAGAAAAGTTGTTAGTAACTGAAGCATAGGATAAGTAACTGGACTTAGCAGTTTTCTATGCCAAAAAATACCAAAAACATTATGATTAGTCATATTAAGATTTGTTTAAAATGAATGGTACAAAATTCAAGGAAGGAAAAGCAATTCTCCTCTTTCTTATCAACTACAGGTAACCATCTGACTAAAGCCAAGTCACATGGAAGTTCAACAAAACTTGAAGGACCATGATGTTATTTCATCCTTGTGTGTGATTATCTATTTTTAAAATAAACATAGTAATCAAATAAATATTCAAAAGAATCAAAATGATATGGTATAGGGTTTTCTGCCTAAGCAGGGGGTTGGACTAGAAGACCTCCAACTGTTCTGTTCTGTTCCCGTTCCCTTCCCTTCCCTTCCCTTCCCTTCCCTTCCCTTCCCTTCCATTCTATTCTAATCTATTCCTATTCTATTCAAATGTTAGGGCACCACCAGGCATTCCTCTTTGCTCAAACTAATAGGATATAATGCGGTATTTCTATTTTAAAAGGATAACATAGACATATAAAATATAATTGTAAATCTGCAAAGGATTAAATCTGTACTAGTCACTTCAGGGAGAGATATAATCAAACATAGATAAATAGAACAAGAGATAAAGTAGAATCTATTTTTATTTATCAATGGCAGGCAAATAATAAGACGCTTCGTTTGTAGATTTTAACTTACTTGTTACTTGCATCTGTAGTCTTCCATTGTAGTTATTACTGTTTCCAGATGTTGGGGAGGCTGCAGCCATATCAGAGGATGCACTTTCAGCCTATTGAAGAAGACAAAATATTTTACTATATGTTCCCACTCTTCTACTAAAATTACAATCAGCTGATAATAATTTAATGAATCAGGTTTAGTTCCTATAAACCAGGGGTGTCAAACTCAAGGCCCAGAGGCTGGATCCAGCCTGCAAAGTACTTAGATCTGGCCTGCGGGGCCGCCTTGGAAACAGCGAAGGACCGGCCCGCGGTGCTTCTGCCAGCAAAAATGGAGCTCAGGAGGGCTGCAGGCGGCCCTCCCGCGCTCTGTTTTCGCTGGCAGATGGTTGCAGGAGGCCGTCGCAGCCTAAAACAAAGCTTGGGAGACCATTTTCGCTGGCAGAGCGCTTGGGCCACCACAGTCGCCCCGTTACAAGTGACGTCAAGCTGGCCACGCCCACCCTGGCCACACCCACCTGGCCCCTCAGTCAAACACAACCCTGATGTAACCCTCAATGAAATCGAGTTTGACACCCCTGCTATAAACCTATTCTATTAATATTATATTCCTTGTAGTGCTTATCAATTTAAGTCATATTTACATAATTTTTTGAAATTATTGTCAAAAATGTTTATTTTTATTTGTGTTTTATTTTTAAGAAAATAAACAATAACTCCAATCTGATACTTCAGGTCTTCATCACTTAAGCAACCATTCAAAGTTACAATGGACCTCCCCAGAGCTACTTATGACCTGTTTTTAAAGTTCAAATGCCCACATGCACTCACATGATTGCATTTTGGACACTTGGCAACTGACATTTACGGCCATTTACAGCATCCCACAGTCACATGACCCCAATTTTTGACATTATTTTGTCAGTTTCACTTCTAGTTTTTGGCAAAAAAAAAAAGTCCATTGAGTATAATGATTCACTTAACTACTGCAGCATTTGCTTAACAACCATAGTGTTTGCATAACAACCACTTCAAAAAAGGTTGTAAAATCAGATGAGGTCACGTGCTGACCCACTTAATAATGGCCACAATGTATGACCATAATTCCAGGGTTAATTAGTCCTAAATCAGGAATTAATTACCTATACAGATGTGGCCAAAACTATTGGTACACCTCCATGTTTTCCAAAAAATTATTGCAATTTGTCAGGAAGTAAATTGAAACTTATAAAAGCAAATGGCATCCATTAATCTTTATTCAATAGTCTACAGAGAAGACACTTTGATTTTGTTATATGACTTAACATATTCTTGTAAATAATAAAACAAATTTAAATAGTATGGGCATAATTATTGGTATCCTTAACCTAATATTTCATAGCATATCATTTTGAGGCAATAACTGCAATGAGTGTACCTCTGAATAAGATTTTATATTTCTCAACTGGCAATCTGTGCCACTCTTCTTGAAAAATTACTCCAATTGTCTTAGGTTTCATAGGCTCTTCTCAACTGTGAGTTTCAACTGTTTCCATAAATGTTCAATTGGATTCAGGTGAGAAGTTAAAGCAGGCCACTTCTGAACAGCCCAATGTTTGCTTTCCAACCATTCTTTCGTTCTATCCGAAATATGTTTTGGGCCATTATTCTGTTGGAGAACCCATGAGCTAAGACAGAGCATTCCAACACTGGGCATTATAGTTTAACACCATGATGTCTTGATGATTTTCATTAATCCCATTAATGCCATAATTTTATGGAGGTTCATGTTTCACAGTAGAGTTGGTGTTCTTTTTTAAAAAGCATTTTTTTTCTTTTGTGAGCATACAGCTGCTGTAACTTACCAAAAAGCTCTAATTTTGTTTAAATTGTCCAAAAGACATTGTCATAAAAGATCTATGCCTTGTCAACATACATTTTGGCAAACTGCAATCTGGCTGTTTGGTGCCAATCTTTAAGAAGTAGGATCTTTTACCATGGACACCACTTTCAGTCAGACAGTGTATGACAGTGTAACGTGATATTGTAACTTGATCTTGCAGATCAGCCAGGATGTGTTTTGCAATTTTCCTTGGTTCTTTCTCTACCATTCAAACTTTCCTTCTGTTCAATCCATAGTCAACTTTTATCTTGTGGCCACATCCAGGGAGGTTGGCTATGGTTCCAGGGCTCTTAAGCTTCTTGATAACATTGGCAATCATGGTCACAAGAACATGAAGTTCTTTGAAGACGGTTTTGTAACCTTTACCATGCTTGGCTATTACCTTTTTTCTTTCCTCCTCAGTCAAATCTCTGCTTTTCTTTCTTTTGTCATGTTTACTGTGCTGCACACAATGATACAAATATCTGAGTACTTTTCTCCAAATTGGCTGAGTGAGTAATTATGAGACTGAATATGACAGTAATTAAAGTGAATAGTCTGCTTCAGAGATCACTAAAATCCAATAAGTTTAATATCTAAGGATGAAAAGGGGCGTTGATCTTACATGATACGCTCCTTCTCGTAAGGTTGAGATAGCATCCATGAATGGGTTAACTCTTGCCTTCAGCTGATTGAACCGAGTCTGTCAGAGCTGAAAACCCTGCCTCTGTTGCTAGGGCTTCCAGCTTTCGATGAAGGACGAAGTACAGACGTGCCATTCTCCAGTGTCGCCCTCGAACAAAAGTCATGACCAGACAAGTCTTAGGGCGGGGCTGGATGCTATCTCAACCCTACGAGAAGGAGCATATCAGGTAAGACCAACACCCCTTCTCCATAGTGGGTTGAGATAGCATCCATGAATGGGATATACCAAAGCTGGCTGTCCACCGGGTGGGCTTAGGTCTGGTCCTGGGAGACACCCTCCGCATGCACCCTTTGACGTACTCGGCGGCCAAAGGAAGCCTCTGCCGAAGCAAATGTAGCCAACTTGTAGTGTCGGATAAAGGGCGACGGGGTGGCCCAGGTAGTAGCTCTGCACACTTCTTCGAGCGATGCTTGTGTTGCCCAGGCCTCCGTGGTCGCCGCGCTGCGGGTGGAGTGAGCTGTCACTCTGTCAGGTCTGGGAAGCGACCGTAGGTCATACGCTGCAGAGATAGTGGCTCGAAGCCATCGACCCACCGTCGAGGATGAGACCTTGAGGCCGAAAGGAAACAAAGAGCGCCTCCGTCTTTCGCAGTTCAGCCATACGTTTGACATAAGTCCGGAGAGGGCTGTAAAGCACTGTAAAGCAGTATATAAGTCTAAGTGCTATTGCTATTGCTATAATCTGCTGATAATTTTTTTAGGTGAGAGAAAGATAAAGACACACATTAAATTATTTCAGAAGTTTTGCTAAATGTTTGTATAAACTATACAATAAAGCAGGCAGCTTTATTAGAACAAAAGATTTTGCTTAATTGTCAACATAAGAAAATTAGGTTGGTCTAGTGGTTAAAGCACCGAACTAGAAAGGAAGAGACATGAGTTCAAGTCCTGTTTTGGTCATAAAAGCCAGCTGGATGACTTTGGGTCACTCACTCTCAGCCCAACTCACCTCACAGGGATGTTGTTGTGGGGAAAATAGGAAGAAGGTGAGTTGGATATGTTGTTCGTTTTAAGACTGTGATGCTGGTAGGGGCAAATCAGCACCTTTACATCTCTCAAATATACAACTTGTTAAAATTTGTGAACTCTTTTGAATTTTCAGTATTTCTGCGTAAATATGACCTAAAAGATGTCTATTTTCCACCCACTGTAAAACTAAATAAAGAGAACTTATTCTTATAATGTTGACCTCTGTCATTTACCTATTGCTTCCAATTAACGAAAAAGTTATGGAGATTATGTGGCTATGAAGACATTAGATATAATCATAAACCTGTGGAAAACATAAAACTAAACTGGAGATAATCTATCAGCACAATTTTTTTCCACAGCAGAATCAACTCTAATAGCTCTTAAAGTGATCTACTTGTACTAAGTAAAATAAATCACAATCTGAAAGTCTTCTTTCCTACACATCTTCAATGCAATTAACATCTGATTCCAGCTAATCATTTCAGGTCTTCTACCCTATCATACCAGAAAACTTTTGCTTTCTGTTAAGAACGATACCACAATCAGGCAGGGGTGTTATAAATAGCTTTTCAGGCAGATTGATGTGATCTAGGGAACTTATGCAGGTGGGATATAAATAGCAAACCAGTAAGTCACTATTATGTTAATAGTCCAACATACTACAGAGCTCTCTCTTATGCCTACTTTGTCTTTTGCAATACTGCAGGGAAGGTAGATAAGACTACTTTTGCACTGTGAATTTGCCTGTGTTTTAGAGGAACCTGAGACTCTAGCCAACATGTTCCATCAATGCCTTTTCAATAATAACTTGTTCCCTGCCTTCATAACTTTACCTGTTAACATGTCCTCTGAGAATGACTTTTGTTTGCTTTATATTATCAGATTGTACATATGTAATATTTAAGAAACCAGTTGAAAACAGACTTGAACAGCTGATTTTTTTTTACTGCCACCACTGCTTTACACAGAAAGGGGTTAGGTATATAAATAAAAAATATGCTTTTTATTGTTTTATGTCTTGTTGCCATGTAATTGGTCGCTGACAGCAATAAAGTTATACATAAAGAATAATATTTGATCGCTGTTATCAGGGTTCCTGAAAAGATATTTTTATGTTTGTCTTTCCAATATTCACCTAGTAGATTTCCTGTAACTGTTGATTAGACTGGTACCAGAACTTGGCCTTCTCTGGTTTGGTTTTGTCATTAACAACAAAAAAAAGTCTGTATGAAATGTATGCTAACCAATTTATCTCAAACAAAAACAGAGAGGATTTATAGAGAGTCCTTGACTTACAACCATTCAAAGTTCCGATGACTTGAAAAAGGGACTTGCAACCCGGATCTGAAGTTCCAACAATCAGGTCCCCTCTGCAGTCAAATGATTGCATTTGGGGCACTCGGCAACAGCTTCATTTACAGCCATTTGCAATATCCCAGTGTCACATGACTGCATTTTTGCTGTTTTTGTCAAAATACGGCGCTTAGTTCTAGCTTTCAACAAAACGCTTAGCAAACCATTGGCTCACTTATCACATTGACTTAATGACCATTGCAAAAAACCATAAAATTGAGTCAGTCACATGATCCAAGTCATTTTACAATTGTCACAATGTAAGATCCTAATAGGCAGGCATCATTGTAGACATGTGTCAAGGAATACCTGTACTATATTGCTACAATCATGTTCCTCTTATTCTCAAATTAAAAAACAAAACATTTTACTTTTTGCTCTCTTAAACTGAATTAGAATCATATATGGTAGCGGTATGTAACTATGTATTAGTTAAAATATAGAAAAAGGTTGCTAAATATTTAGAAAAACTGTAATTATAGTAAATGGTACAAAATTGTATAAGTAAAAACTAAACGTAGTTTGATCCTAAGTTAATAATTTAAATATGTTACTGAATAATAATCAATTGAAAAACAGCTGACATTCTGGAATGCAAGCAGTTGTTTATTGTTAATATTAGCTAAGATAAAAATAAACTATTGATTTACTTTTAAAGCATTTATACCCAATTCTTCAGCTGAAAAGCTTTCAGAGCAGCTTTTATAATTAGAAACAACAGTTCCTGCCCTTAGGGTTTTATAATGTAAAAGGCATGAGAGAAGTAAAATGATACACCTTATTTAAATTAATAATCCATATTAATGAAAAAGTAAATGTTAGTAAATGTTACATATAAACTCTAACCCAAACTGTCAAAATACTTTAAAAGTGTGGATGTTAGCTCACCTTCAATATCCTGGTCTGGGTGGTTTGTCCCCTCTACCATTCATCTCTTTCACTTAATACTATTTTTCTTACTGAAATATCAGAGCATAGTGCAGATCCATAGTAACAGCAGCTTGATTACTCATTTTCCTTTTTTTTTTCATTCTAGGTCTCAAACCATAGTTCAAGTACCAAAACAACAAAAATCACATCATTCCAAAGCAAACTGATCCTAATATTCCATCTTGAATGATACATTTTGGAAACTGTAAGTATTGAAGAATGTATATTAATTGATTTAATTTCAAACTAAGGTTTTGTAGTTTATATTATAGAAATGTCTACAGTGTTATAAATTTCAGCTGAGAAAAGTCTAACACAAGAAAGAAAGCCAATGAACCATCAAAAACCTATTCACAGATAATTAATCATTAAGCTCATTATACCACATTAAGACAAAGAAAGAACATTCTCTTTATCATTTTTCTAGATAACAGAATGTCAATACAGATATAATGTACCTTGCCAGACAAAAGCACACAATCACCACCTCCCACAAGAATTTGGAAGTCTCAGAGGAAAACAAACCTCCTGCAACTTGTATACAAGTTGGAAAGGATGTTATTTATTTAAACCAACCTGAATCCTGATCAGTGCACATATCCACTAAGGCTAAGCCATCCACAACAGGTGACTATCCAGTCTTTCTAGAAAACCTCCAACAAAGGAAGTTGTTCACTACCATTCTAGATAAATTGTTTTATTGTTCAATCACTCTTACCATCAGAAAATTCCTCCTAATGTTGAATGATTCTTCTATTTCAACATGTTCTATTTCAACATGTTCATCATCCTGCTCTTTTTCAAAAAAGAACAAGTCCATCCATCCACTCTTCCACATGACAACCTTTCTGATATTTGCAAATCACTACTGTATTCTCTCTCCATCTTACTTCTCACAAGTTAAATATGCCCAGCTGATGTAACCATTCTTCATAATGCTTTCCCCTCCTTACATCCAAGTAATTCTGGTCTGAATTTACTCCAGTTTCTCTATGTCCATTTTAATGTGAGCTATTCAGCAACTAACACAGATGTCCACGTGTAGTCTGACCACTGCTGACTATATTAGCACTGTTACTTCAGTGATAGATTTTGTTAAAATTATATTGGTCACTTTAATTGTTACATCACACTGTTTGCTCATGTTTAGTTGGTAGCTCCCATAAGCCCTAATTCTTTCTCATATGCAGTGTCACTTTATAAGTCTTCCACTTTTTAAAATGTGTTAGCTTTTTCCAGTCTTCCAGCACCTCAACAGCTCTCTAGGAATTGTATTTGTTTTGCATGCCAGTGCAAGTAACAAAGATTCCTGACAATTAACTTATTTTAAAAAAAACACCATAAAAACATATAAAATTGCAGAAAAATGTTAATTGTAAAAGCAATAACCAACAACCGCATATCACCATCATCTTTCAAAATAGCTTTAGAAATTTCAAACTTCTACAATTTTCCAGGTGTTTAATATTAGGGAGGTATTATAGGTATTACAGAAGTCATTAAGAAAAGCATGTTTCTAGGCTTCAGCTTCCCTCACATCCTAAAAAAAATGGAGAACCACTAATAATTTCTCCTAGAAAGAAGAGTTCCCTGAAGGATTTTTAAAAATTAATCCACAACTAGGTTCTCCCACTTCATTCCTCAATAATGTAAGGGGAAGTTTTCTCTTTCTCTTAAGAATTACAAAGAAAATGCTAATCAGTTCTGCTTTCTCCCTATTCTGTCATTATTCCTCCACTTCCACTACACAATGCAGCAATAGCCTCTTTTACTGTACTTCAGACATATTAGAACACTCACAACCATATCCAAACTCACGCTATATTTTGAATTCCTTGCCAGCCTTATCGTCTTCTTTGTGTCTTTCTGACACAAAAACACAAGCTTGAGGTATCAATTTCTTGTCTCAATTATTGCTCCTCAGCTTGGTCTTATAATTGCTTCCCAGCTTGTCCCACTATGCTTACTCTTCATCCAATATAGATTCATAATCTTTTTTTCTTTTTTTTCTTCTCACTGAGATCTTTTATGCCTATACTTTTAATACAGATGGCCTTTGCTATTCACAGTCTTTTTATACATGCTCCTTCTCATATACACAATTAACAAAGAGCAGATCTCAGTCACATATAAAAGTGTTCACCTATCTACAATTTTGCCCTTTTTTCATAACTTTATGAATCCACTAAATCAAATGTGCCCAACCTGCAACCCCCAGGCCACATGCAACCCTGGACAGCTAGTAATGCAGCCCCACAAGATTGTAAACTGTACACACTATATGATGTTATGTACATTAACTATATTGTATATGTTATATGCAATCCAAGACAATTCCTCTTCAACCAAATGGTGAAGGTTTGACGCCAAAATGTTTGAAAACTATGCACTAAATGGTGGAAGTTTTCCCATAAATAAAGTGTGTTTTTAAGTATTATGGTAGGGTCATTCTGCTGTGATCTACCCAGTGAGCCTGACACCTAGAGGTCCCATTCTGCTGACCTTCATGGAGAGTATTCTATGTAATGCTTGTGTTTTCTTCCCTTTTCTTGATGAGTCTCAAAGATGGCTGGCCTCCAATTTAAAGCCTTTCATTTTATATTCCAGCAAAATGCAAACTTTCATTTGCAAAAGGTGTAATTTGTATGCTCTTCTGTTAAATCGAGAAACATAGCACATACTATTAAGTCACAGCTACAACTCTGTCTGTATTTATTTTTTGGCAGGATGCTAGCTTTATAAATTCACTCAAAAAATTAATTTCTGTTTGCCCTCTTTTTCACAAGCTCCCCAATATCCATTCTCTTTCTAAAAAAAATGCTGTCTGAGACTGTGCTACTGTTGGAAGGAAAATCCAGGTGGTTCAGTTCCAAACTGGCAGAAAGACGCTGGAGACAACATGGAGGCTGATTGGAAAGAAAGTTTATTGATGAACAGAACCACCATTGTTTGTGGTTTTGGGTCAGCTGAATCAGAATCACATGTGGTTGGTGGCTCTGCTTCATCAATAAAGAGAGCCTTTCTTTCCAATCAGTCTCCAGCTTCCATTTTATTTCCAGTGTCTTTCTCCCGGCTTGAAACTGGACGTGGATTTTTCTTCCAATGCTACTGTACCAAGACTAGAAATAGCTACCATGTTTCCCCAAAAATAAGACCCGAACTTATTTATGTATTTATTTTAGCTCCAAAAGAGGCATTAGACCTTATTTTCGGGGGATGTCTTTTCCACTGTCTCACCTCAGGGTGGCAGCACTGACAGCCCGGCCAGCAGGAGCCCGTGTGTCTGCTGCCGGCCCACTTCTTATGCGACCGCTTGCTGCCACTCATGCGCGGCACCCCCTGGCCTCCATTTCACCATCAAAGGCCTTCAGGAAAGACCTCTGCAGCTGAGAAATGAGCTCCGGATTGACGCGCGCAGTGCCCCCGGCCTCCTTTCCGAAGGCCTCTGACGGTGAAACGGAGGCCAGGGGGGGGCCGTCACACATGTCAATCCGGAGCTCGTTTCTCGGCTGCAGAGGCCTTTCCGAAGGCCTCTGACGACAAAACAGAGGTTGGGGCAACACGCGCGTCAATCTGGAGCTCGTTTTTTGGCTGCAGAGGCCTTCCTGAAGGCTTCTGATGGCGAAATGGAGGCAACGCACGCAAGCGGCCACAGAAGAAGTGGGCCAGCAAGGTGAGGCAGGTGTTGGGGCATGGGAGACCACACTGCAACTGTCCTAAGGTAAGCAGGTGCAGGGCACGTGGGGCAGATCCACCCCCCTAATCCCACCCTAGCTTGATTTTTACCCATGCGCCTCGCCTCGCCTCACCTCACCTCGTGCAACCAGATGCAACAGAGTGGTCGGAGTCTTAATTAGGGCTTATTTTGGGGGTAAGGCTTATATTGTAAAAATCAAGCTAGGACTTATTTTCGGGATAGGTCTTATTTTTGGGGAACCACGGTATATACCAAATAATGAAGTTAAGAATTTTAAATCAGTGGACCAATTGGGCAGACCAATTGGACTGTGCAGTTTTAGGTAAAATCTGGTATCATAGAAGTAACTCTGTTGTTTGTTTTTAAAAAAAAGTCCTTGGAAAATTATGTACTACAAAGACTGTATATACACAACCGGTGACAAAGAAACAGCAGTGGTAAAGTAGTTATTGAGATTTAAAACAAATGCCTTTGCTACCCTGTGCTCTGCCTCAAAGACTCAAATATCCCTAAACTGCTTTGCATAATAATTTATCTTAAATCTTCCAATACCAAAAAGACATTTTAGCAAGTGATCATCTAAGAGGCAACTTGTTTGGTCAGATCAACAGTTATTTAGTCCAATAATTTAGTCAATTATTCCATTTCTCCC
This sequence comes from Thermophis baileyi, assembly GCA_003457575.1. Lineage (NCBI taxonomy): Eukaryota > Metazoa > Chordata > Lepidosauria > Squamata > Dipsadidae > Thermophis > Thermophis baileyi. Next base: position 231,933 of record QLTV01004142.1, read on the forward strand.
ACTGGCCAAAGGTATGATCCTTTTATTCCTAGGGTTTCTATTTTAGTTGCAACAACAATGTTCCTAAGAACAGTCAGGCAGGAAAAGGCCGGTCATCTTAGACATAATTCATCAGGATTGTATTAGAACTTGGGCTTAGTTTCATGGTTCATATAAGTAATATATGAAGCAAAATGAAAGAATATCATTTATTAAAAACAAGAAGCCATCACAGCTCTTAGATGAAAGATAAAGGTTTTAGGATCAAATAGTGATATTGCTCAGCATATTTAACCCACTAGCATTAATTCAGAAGTAAAACACACTGCTAGAATAATCTAAAAAGAAACATGAAGTAATTTATCTCTTCCTTAACTTTCAGAGAGTGAAGTCAGAAAACTAGTCAGCAAGATAGTCCACAAGGCAAGAAACATCCCTAGTATATCTATTTTATCTTGCACACTTAAGACAAAGCATAATCCATAGTTTCTTTCAACTTGAGCTTGACTCTTAAAGACATCATTGACATCTCCATGTATTGTTATCAGGTAAAGCCAGTTTTTTCAAGCAAAAAAGAACTTAAAATTATTTTTTAAAAGTTCTTAATGATTTTTGTCTTTCATAAAAAATGAAGAAAGGTCTACTGATATTGCATAGCCAGTTTAATCAATAAATTAGTGGTTTAACTTTCAGAAGCCTACCAGGACTATTTGACCTGGTCATTTAAAAATCTATACATTTTAATCAAATGTATAGTGTAAAATGAAACTTTTAAAATATTCTCCAAAAATATGCATGTCACAGGTTCTTCTTTCTGGAAACATTGCTGCACAGAACTAAAACAAAGTATTAAATACAAATCCTAACTAAAAATGCTACTAATACTTCTCTGGTTTGACTAGCAAATATATGATTTAATATTTTTCCTCAGTACAAAACAATTATCTAGGTACACCAACACTTTGATAGTTATCTAGGAATCCTGACTGGAAGAACAAAGTAACATATCAAGTCCTGAAAGCATACTGAAACAGTCAAATCTTTATTTCTTCATGAAAACTCAGTAGCGTGAGAACTAAACCAATCTTTGAAGGAAAGCTTTTCTTGATATGGCAGGCCATATAAATTCGACTAAATACATTATGAAGCATAGATCCTTCAGATGACATTCCATAAGACAAGGAATGCAAAAATCAGAATCTTCCTGATCGACATGCAGATAGAGTTAGCAGCCCTGAACATGCCCAGGTCCTAAACTATGAAGGGCTTTAAAGATAACTACTAGCCAGTAATCAGTGCAGTTCTGGGAGCAATCATATTAAATGCTGGTGAATCAATTATATTTATTTATTCAGTCAGTCAGTCATTCAGTCAATCATTCATTTTCTATAGCCACCTATCTCAATCAATGACCCTGGGTGGCCTACAAAAAAAATACAATTAAAAATGCTAGAAACATTTTAAAAAAACAATAGAATCAAGATAGCTTTATTACAAACTGATCTAGTCTTCACCACCACCAGCAGACAGCCCAGAACCTTGAAAGCCTACCATCTGGGGCTTACAGTTGAGTCTAAGAAACTGGAACATGCCACAGGAATTACCGTATTTTTCGCACTATAAGACGCACTTCCCCCCCCCCCAAAAAAAGTGGGTGGAAATGTCTGTGTGTCTTATAGAGCGAATACTGCGACAGGGGGAGGGGGTTGGTGCGGCGGTGGCGAACGGTTCGCCACCGCCAGGAAACGCTGGAGCCTTCGCTGCCGAGCAGCTGATTGGCGGTTGGATCAGCCTCCCGGAATATCGCCAATCGGCTGTTCTAGGCGGCGGGGATCGCCGCCTATCACCGCCGATAGGCAGCGGCGGCAACAATCCCTTCCGCCTAGAACAGCTGATCGGCAGTATTCCGGGAGGCCGATCCAATCGCCAATCAGCTGCTTGGCAGCAAAGGCTCCAGTGTTCCCCAGCGGCAGCGGCAGCTCAACTCAGTTGACCAATGGTGGGCGCAATGGAGCGGAGCCCTGATGAGCCACATGCTGGGGCTACGATAACGTGCTGAAGCTGACCAGGCTGTTTGCTAGGAGGCAGAGGCAGATTTTTTTTTCTTGTTTTCCTCCTCTAAAGCTACTGTGCGTCTTATGGTCCGGTGCGTCTTACAGTGCGAAAATACGGTAGTACCTGTGGCTCAGTCCCCATGAACAACACGTTTCTCAACTCTTGCCATATTTTCCTCTATTCATCACTATTCTGAGCTCTCCCCTCTTCCCTGTTGATAGCTATACTCTTCCCTAACTGTGGCTCCCAATGAAATTACTCAGTGAGGGGAATGTGAAGAGAAAAAGCTCCTGAGGCACTTCAGTGTTAGATCTCAGCACCAGAAGGAACTCTACCTCAACTCCAACTCCGTTCACATTCAATCTACCCCAGTCCAGGACTGGTCTCTTTCATTGGCCAGCTTGGGGGCAAGGCTGCCAACACACACACACACACACACACACACACACACACACACACACAGTATACCTGACTCTCACACAGACAGAAGGGTGCCGAACACTGACTTCTAAATTCTCAGCAACAAGCCCTGTATTAATGTCCCAGATGTTACATACTGGGCAACTATATCTACCTCAGGGGTTGTTAGTGAATTATGATTCAGAAACTGAACAACTCAAATATTACATAATTTAACAACAATATGCAACAATAGAAATATCAATGAAAGATAAATATTAAATTTACCGTGACTATACAACTTAAAGACAGCTTATATATTTAGTATATTATTCCCACTTTTGACTGTTAAAATGGATAACACATATTCAAAAACTGTTGAGATATTTAATAACCAGATTGCATCAAATGGCAATGTCACTCAATCATTGATTTTGAAATATGACGTCACAGAATGAAACAAATTTTAAACACTGTCTTTATATTCTTATTAGCTGTTCTTCCATTAAGCATCACTAAGCTTTATGTTCCTACAAACTAAACTTTACTTTATATATGATAACTGTTGCCAGGAAACTTATTATTCCCCCTGGAAATTACACTGAATCCCTTCATTACAGGGCCTGCAAATTAAGCTGTTAAAAATTGCATTAGCCATATCTGAAGTAGTATTTTGTTAGTGTGTAAAATTAAGACTTTTATTCAATACAGATAGTCCTCTCAACTTTCCTATGGCTCTTCTGTGCCCCTCCCAACCCATCTGTGCTCTGTAATGCCTGTCCACAGCAACACCTGCGCACCTTGCCTGAAACTCCCATCCTTTTCTGTTTAATGACCTATGCAACCTGAGGTTACGACAATAATTAGGATTGCTGTTGCTAAGTGATGCAGATATGTGCCATAATACGTGATGGCAATGCCAGCCTAACTCAAGGCCTACATGTACTGTAGTTAACATACTCAGTTAAGTTTTCTATCTTTGGTGTTGGTGCATAGACTGAACTCTTACAATCTTTTAGCCATCGTATCCAGATTTGCTGACAAAGTTGATTAGAGCTGAGGTGGCGCAGTGGTTAGAGTGCAGCACTGCAGGCTACTTCAGCTGACTGCTAGCTGCAGTTCAGCGGTTCAAATCTCACCGGCTCAAGGTTGACTCAGCCTTCCATCCTTCTGAGGTGGGTAAAATGAGGACCCAGATTGTTGGGGGCAATATGCTAACTCTGTAAACCGCTTAGAGAGGGCTGTAAAGCACTATGAAGCGGTATATAAGTCTAAGTGCTATTGCTATTAGAATCTCTACAGATTCTTCCATTGTTTGTCCTATTTCTACAGCTATTCTATCACTTCTTACAATATTCTAATACGGTAACTACCAGACTGCTGATCTAACTTCATGTGATGGAATGTGCTACTGGAAAAGCAATGGGAGAAACTTTTACCAACAGAGCTTTCCTAGAAAGTGGGAATCGAGATTAAGAGACTGTGCAGTCCCAAAATGGGTGAGGGAGGAGGTTCAGGGTAGCCACATCCTAGAAGCTCTCAGGATATAGTGAATAGGTAAGAAGGCTATACCTTTAGTTTAATTCTATCCATTAGGTGTAAGCTAATAGTGGGTTGAATTTGATTGGCTCTTGCTATCTCATCTCTGGGCTTGGGCCTGACACTTCATCTAGTATTAGCAATTCTTGTAAGTAATGACCACCTTCTAAGTTATCTTGGATGCTGACATCTTTATTGTACAAAATTTCATAAGCTCCATCTTTGTTTGATCTTCTTAATCAATTACTGTCAGGTTTCTGGTGAGGATTCATGGCAAACTAGATGTTGAAGGAGTGGGATGGCATTACGACCAGATCAGTAGCAGACAGTGAAGAGGAAAGATTATGAGATTGCCTACTTGCACTCTGGACAACTGCTCCTTGTAAGTAAACTGGAGGAACTGAGGTTTTTGTGGTTGCATCATGAGTTGAACAGTTGGGAGTCAAGGGATTTCAATCAAACTCACAACCACAATGCAGTTTATATGAATATAAAAGTTCACATAAGCCTCATTATTTAACCATTTTTGGATATAAATAATTTACAGCTAAAGAGAGATGTTCTGAGTGGCAGGATAAAAATTCCATTTGGTGAGTTATTATGCTTTCTGGATTACAAAGGAATAAAGAAAAAAGGTTTTAAAGTTTTAAACATTTTTGGCAAAAAAAACGTAACAAGGAATTGAAGTAAGAAACTTTAAAACAGATAAAGACACAGTTATTTCAAAAGATTATTTTAGGGTGAAAATGCTTTTAAACAAATTGGATTTAAAAAACAAATCAAAAACCAATCACAGGAATGGTTTTTATTTTCTATTAAAGAGGGCAGATAATTGGGGGATTTAAAGGACAAAAGATACAGATATGAACCATACTTTGAAGTTAATTACTATGCAGTCTGTAACTATGCAACTATGTTGACTGTGATGCTGCTTGTAACTACGGAGTGCCACTTAAGACTAAAGTATTAAGGACACAGGAAGACAAAAATTAAAAGGGGGGATAGCTTGTCTTTTCTCTTTCCCTTGTTTGATACACTTTCATTTTTGGATAATATCATAATAGCAACCCAACCACCAGAAAAGTGGCAAAAATGGAGGAGAGGACTGCTAGAGCAAACTATAGAGAGAGGAATTACATCAGATTTGCTTCAGAAAATATTTGAGCAACTGACCAGAAAGTTAGCTGAATTGCTTAACATAAATTGACAGTTTTTGAAAAAAGAATGGACAAAAGACTTATAAAGATGAAATAGTTAAGAAATAATTAACTCTTTTAATTCAAAGTTAAAGAATTTAATTAAAAAACAAATTATTTTAATCAACCAATTATTTTGATCAAACCCTACTTTGAGCTCTTAAAAGTTTCACTTTTCCCCATATTTTTCTCCCACCTATCAGTTCCACTGACAAAAATAATTAAAACTACCATTCAACCCACCTAATCACTATCCCTACCCATTTTTCATTCATTATGTTTACCATGTTTAAATTTATTCATCTCCGTACAAAGTCATCTCCATCTCCACTATCCTCTTTTACCCCTTTGAGCTCCAATATATGTCTTGGCTTCTGATGGCTTTTAAAAGAAGTTAAATTAATGGACTAAATAAAATTCTACTCTTCTTTTGGATTTCTATTTGAAGAGAATGACCTAAATCTCAAAGAAGCATGGAATAGTAGGCATTAATGCTGCTTTAGCTATAGATTATGATCAGTGCTCCCCTCCCCAACTGGACTAAGCTATTGCAAGAAAGCTCGGTTATTGTGGTGAAAACTTTACTCTTTTTGATGTCAATAGAGGGATAAAAGCTGATTACATCTGCTCTGATGAAGGACAGCCTTTCATTCTTCCTTGTGAATAGTGTAGCAACAAACATTCCACAACACTGTAGCACAATAATGACTTATTTTAAGGATATGAAACTTGCGCTGGAAGCTTTATCAGCTGAAAAATAGGACATAAATATTTGAAGTAAATAAGTATAGTCATTCCACTGAATCTGCTGCATTTTGGCTTCTCTCCGTCTCTCCTGAACAACTTTCATAATTCTTTAAAAAACATTGTTTATATTTAAAAACTGGTATCTGTACTTGTCTTTCTTCATCCTTTTTGCAGTACTGTATTCTTTTTATATTGCAAACTTGATTCAAATCTGAACTAGGCTACAATAGTTCTTAAAAAAACAACATGATTTATAGCTTAGTGTAGCTTAGTACAATACCTAAACCTAACCTTCATGAGACTTTGTTGAAATAACAAAAAATTGCATAAGAAATGATGCTGCTTAAATATTCAAATACTTGTGTTTGTGTTTATTCATATTTAGATCTATAATTTGAAAAGGCCATCAAAAGTACCAACATTTGAACAGAACAAGCAATTACATTCAAATCCCGCTTGCTTCGTTTTGTCTCATTAGCAATAATTTCAGAGTTATGCAGTACTATTACCTTGTTAAAAAGTAGCAACTTTTCTAATTTCCCATATCCATTAAAATCTACCTTATCTCTATCTACTAATGTTTTGAATTATGCTCAGAAAACAAAAATCAGTAATGCTATTTTAATACTGCCAAAATAAATTCTATTTTTTTAGTTTCCAAGCATATAATACAATTAACTTGATAGTATGCTCCATTTAACTCAGTGAGACTAATCTTTATGTCACTACTATAGTTATAAAGATAGACACTAAACTGCAATTAGTCACTATATTATGTTTCAGTTGATGTTTATAAGTAATACACCATGTTGCACTGTAACACATTAACATGGATGCTAACAAGACATATGTACTTATGGCAAGGTTCTCTTTGTCTCAGATAGTATTAATCTATAAATCTGATTTTAAGAGAAGCCTTAGACTGGGAAGTAAAAAAAAAAAAAAAATCCCAGGAGGTGGCAAAAACCACTTCCGTACTATTGCCAAGAAAGCCTAACAGATATAGTCATGTAATCATTACTAGCTGAGCTTGACTTGAATACATCTGTACTTTTTAAAATTACATATTTTTCTTTCTTTTTTGAAGTGTCACTTGCCACCAACTTTTATACATGTTGAAATGGAAATAAATCCTGCTAATGGTACTTGGTTTTGCTCCCAGTATTGTAACTGGAAAATTTCACTTGGTTAGTTTCTGCTAAAGAATAGTAAATCGATCACATATAGCACAGAAATCTTAGTGGGTAAGAGCTAAGTTGGTCCATATCTCAAATTATTAAGGTAAGTTACCAGCTAAATTAGCAATATTTTGAAAATTAATATTATTTTTTGTCTTTTTTTAAGTGAGAAATGGGATGCTAGAGAGATGATAAGCTGGAGGAAACAATGTTTATGATTAATGGTGATAAAAACAAAACTATGGCAATTACAGCCTGTTAATGGAGAGTGACAAAGACTACTGCCCAAAATTCCTATTCCACAAGTACCTGTGCGTTTTATTATCTTAAAAGATAACCTATATATAGTTAAAATATTAAACATCAGTTCAATACTGTAGGTTACATCTGAACCTAAAAAGATTAAAGACACTAATCTACCAAAAAAAATTGAAAACATGTTTAAGATCTAGGACATATTATTCCAAAATGTAGTAGTTATACCTAAGCAAAGCAAGCCTTAATGGAAAGCCTTGTATCACATTACAGTGCTTGATAAAAAGACAAAGATAAAAAGTTTATTCAATAAACTTTTTAATAAAAAAGTTTATTGAATAAACTTTTTATCTAATAAAAAGTATTTTTAATAAAAAAGTTTATTAAATAAAACACTTCAACATCAAACAATTACATAAAGAAGAATCAAGTATGACTTGAATACTAATATCCACCAACCCATTCCAGAAGACTAAAGTCACATCATAAGTCAACTTCACTTTAAAACGCAGTAAAATTTTAGTCTCAAGACTTCATTATTCAGGTTTCAGAAGAATGCTATTAAACTTATTACATAACACTTTTTTCTACCATTTCAATCAATGCTACATCACATGCACTTTTTATTGAAAGCAAGTCAGGGACTTAGGGAGCTGTTTTCAAATCAACATCACAGTATTATCTGGCCAGCTACAAAAAAATATTTGTTCAAAAGTGTGTGGAAATGGGGAATATTTTGGTAAGATATAATCAACCCTTCCAGGCCTTCTGCCTTCTAGCAGCAACAAGCTCTACACTTGGAGAAAAGCTGTATTACTGTATGCAGTATTTTGGGCAAAGGGGGGAGGGTGGGGGTTGCACGGAGCAATCGCGAACAAGAACCTCTGCAGAGTTAAAGCAAGTCATCCTAAAGTGAGACACTCCTTTTCCTCATCACCTCCTTCCCAGAAACAAATACCAACAAACATAAAGACAGAACCCAATATCCCCGTCCTTTGGATCCAGAAATAAGTCACCCCTGGTGTGGCCAAATGCTTCCCAGGGCACCCGACGCCTCTGCCAATCAACGCTGCTAACGGGGTTCAAGGTTCAGCCCTCAACCTGGCTCGTCTCCCACGGCCCGCCTTACCCTTACCCCTCCCGGCAGTTAAAGCCCTAAAATGCGAATAAACAAGGTGACACCAGGCCAAGGAGTGAGTCGGATCTGTAAAGAGAAGACTGGCAATCAGCCTCTGCCCCCCGGGTTTCCCTTGAACAAGCCGGGCGGGGGGGGGAAAAAAAGCAGAGGGCAGATCTCGCCCTCCTCTCCCATTTGTTCAGCCGGGACGTCACGAAACCGAGAGGGGTCCCCGAGGGGCACAAACCAAACACGACCCTCAAAAGAAGCAATAACGTGTCTTTCCTCTCCCCCCCCCCCACCCGTCTTCTATCTCTCTCTCTCTCAGGCCCCCGACAAGGAATAGAATAGCCAGGGCGAGACTACGGCGGCGGCGGCGGCTACGCAGCCTGTTTATTTGTCAGCTGGCTGAATGGCTGCTTTTCCTCTCACTCGCTCGGTCTTACCGTGGCTCGGAGCCCAGCTGCGAGGTAGTGCCGCCACCGCCGCCGCCCCCTTTTTTTTCTCTGACAGAGGGGCTGGGTTCTCCTCAACCTTCGGCACCGCTCCCAACCGTCGGCACCGCCGCCGCCGCCGCCTTTAGCGCCGCTGCCGCCCCAGCGCAACAAAATGATGCCATCTCACAGCAGCGGCATCAGAGGCTCTCCTAACAGGAGAGCGCGCTCTCGCGCTCGGGCTCGGCCTCGGCCTCGGGCTCCCGTCTGCCCCTGGCGGCGCGCGCCTCAACCGTCGAGGAAGGGGAGAGAAGGCGAGACAACCCCCAAAGCGCGACCCAAGCCGTGAGGCGGGGGGGGGGGGGGGGGGGATGGATCGAGACTTCAGGGCAAGGGGTGTATTTGCCTGTCTCTGTGTGTGTGTGTGTGTGTGTGTGTGTGTGTGTGTGGGGAGGGAATGGATCGAGACTTCAGGGCAAGGGAGAAAGAATGCGCACGCGCGCAATACCAGCCGCCTAGCCAAAGAACTGAAGAGAGATGGAAGTTGCCAGTGCAAAGAGCGGCCGCGCTTGATTTACTGCTCCCCGCTGGAGCAGAGGTCATGGACCAAACCACTACTTGTGAAAGGTAAAGGGGTGACATCTGAAAGTGAACACTGTGGCCGGCTAACATTAATGTCTCGCCCATCCCTGGTACAGTCCGGACTGAACCAATTGAGACGAAATCGAGGAGGGGCGGTTGTCACAACGTAACGAGAAAAGCTGGGAAGTAGCGATCGCTTGTACCCGTTTAGGGCAACCTATTATTTAATTAATATTTATTGGATAGAACTACATTATTCAACCAATTGACCGGATGATCTGTTATGTAGGTCTTTAGCCTGCAAGGTGTATACAGTAAGAAAGTGAATTGCTACACACTTTGTATACATGCCTGTGAGTAAGCCTACTGAACAAAATAAAATCTGCTGAACGTAGTTACAAGGCAGGCTAAATATTTTTGTCTAAATCGTTTACCTATACGTTACCTTAGATTAGATTATATATAGTAGATAAAAAATATATATCTATATCTAATATCTAATATCATCTATTAATATTAAGACCACAGTGGGGGTGGGGGGATCTTAAGGAGCTTTGGGATAAATGTGGCACTTTGAGTAAACATGGATAGGATTGAGCTATGTAGCAAGAAGCAGTTAGAGCAAGAGTGAGGAATGCTATCTAGACCACTGAAACACTGATAGACCATTGAAACAGTGACACTTAGTCCATCATCAAAGTATTTGGGTACCAGTCTGTCTCTCAGGGAAAAGTAGGCACATTCTGAGTGTGTGTCTATACACTGCATATACTTTCTAGTTGATGGGATGGAGCCTGCAAAGTCCTGAATAGAGACCCCCAAAATGCACAGAATAATATAAGCATCCTTTGGGCAAAGTATTAGTACAGGGTGCAAGGATGATGAGAGGGTCTGAATGTGAGACAGTTCACAATTTTATCAAGAGTGGATCTTCAGAAAATATGGACATGGAAACCAAGGAAAGAAGAAAGAAAAGGCGAAGGCAAAAATTGTTCTGTATAAGACTTTGTTTCTGTTCACTTTGTTAAATAGATGTGAGGCATTTAACATGTGTATCCAGTAACATTGGGGTGGGTTTCTTAAGAAATGTGTTTGCTGAAACTAGAAGAAATAGAAAGGGTCATGGAGACGTGATTAGCCAGTACAAAACTATGCTAGTTTGGTCGGTCATACAGTTCTGAGAATGAATGGGATACAATAGCAAAACTTATATGTAAAACAAAAAGTGAATAGATTAAGAGGACGTAAATATCATGGTTGGATGGAATTCAAAAAGAGAGGTCACTTATACGTTATTGCCAGCGATGGGCAAATATGTCTAATTTCACACAGGTTAGGTAAATCTAAAGAATAGGACAGGGGGAGGGGGGAAAGGAGACAATGTTTAAATAGAGTACAGATAGTCCTTGATTTACAACAATTTATTTAGTGACCATTCAAAGTTATAATGACTCTAAAAAAAGTAACTTATGACCATTTTTCACATTTACGACCCTTAAAACATCCCCATGGGTTTCGTGATCAAAATGACACTTGGCAACTGATTCATATTTATGACAGTTGCAATGTCTTTTGTAACCTTCTGAAGCAAAGTCAAGGGGGAAGCCAGATTCACTTAACAACCGTGTTATTAACTTAATAACTGCAATGATTCACTTAACAACTGTGGCAGGAAAGATCGTAAAATGCAGCAAAACTCACTTAATAAATGTCTCACTTAGCAACAGAAATTTTGGGTTCAATTGCGGTCATAAGTTGAGGACTACCTGTAATAGATAGCAGTGGTATGTGAACAAACATTTTGTAAGAAAGACTGAAATGTTTAAAAGGATGGAGAAAGAAAGTGAGAAAAGACAAGTTGCCAAGTGAGAAAAAAAATATGCTCTACCTCTTTCAACTAGTCCTTTTCTACTTCCTAGCACAGTGATGGCAAACCTTTTTTTGCTCGGGTGCCAAAAGGGCGCGCGCGTGCATGATAGCACGCACGCGCGTGCCCACACCCATAATGCAATGCCCTCCCCCCGTGCATGCGTGCACAACCCCCCCACGCTCCCCCCCCACGCATGCGCGCAGGCCTCACTGAAGCCTCCGGACTTCCGGTAGGCCCGTTGGGCCGTTTTTCGCCATCCACAGGCTCTGGAGGCTTTCCTGAAGCCTGGGGAGGGTGAAAACGGCCTCCCCCCGCCCTCCAGAAAGCCGAAAATCAGCTGGCCAGCACGCACATGTGTGCTGGAGCTGACATAGGGCAACGCCTTGCGTGCCCTCAGATATGGCTCCGCGTGTCACCTGTGGCACGTGTGCCATAAGTTCGCCATCACGGTCCTAGCGTATATTTATTTATTTTATTTATTATTTAAATTTCTATGCTGCCCAACTCCCGAGGGACTCTGGGTGGCTTACAACAGAAATATAAAAAACATTTAAAAACATTATAAAAACATTTAAAAAACAATTTAAAAACCCATGCACACCATTCATGGCCGGATCTCGCAGGATTACAACAGCGAGATCAACGGCCCCAGGCCTGCTGGAAAAGCCAGGTCTTCACCGCTTTCCGGAAGGCCAATAGGGTGGGGGCAGTCTGGCTCTCAGGAGGTAACTAGTTCCAGAGGGCTGGGGCAGCCACAGAGAAGGCCCTCCCCTGCGGGCCCACCAGCCTATACTGTTTAGCTGACGGGACCCGGAGGAGACCAACTCTGTGGGATCTTACTGGTCGCTGGGAGCTATGTGGTAGAAGGCGGTCTCGAAGATAGCCTGGTCCTGAGCCATATAGGGCTCATATAGGGCTCATATAGTCCTCCCGAATGTATTATTCCCAAAGTAGTTTAACCCTTCCACATAAAGCAAATATCCAATTGTACTCCACATAATTCTATCCAGTTTGCTATCAAGTACAGATTTACAGCTTCTGATCCAAGCTTTTTTTCTATTCAATGTTCTTGTTAAATTGACATCTGTGAAGACCTTGCATTACATTAACTCACTAGATTTATTGATGTTTGTTTATAATATCTTCAAAATTGAAAGCGTGAAGCATTGTTCAGTAAGACTACATTTAGCAAACAGTACAGAATAGTATGCCAAGAAGCAATGCTCACATGAAAACTATGCAATGTAAGAATCTGCATGAAGCTTAATTGGTATAACCAAGTTTGGTGCAATATCTGATCATAATTTCACTGCAAGTGGGCCATAACAGTAGCAGTAGCAAAATATATTTAAGCATAAATGTTGGTCCCATTGTGCATGTTTGCATTGAAAGAGAAGAGGTTTTAAAAGATTAAAGTTGATTGAGGTAGTATCAAGTTCTATATATCATCATGCATATGTCCAAAGAATAATGTGATTATTTAAAACAATCACATGCCATGGTATTGCTTATTTCCACAGGATAAACAGCATACCCACATAACAATTCTGATAGAGGCCTGATGTTGCTGATGTAACTCAGCACGCACACGAGCCGTCGCCCCAGCTCAACTACACTGCGTATGCACACACGCCTCCCGCCAGCAAGCTGGTTTTCAGGTCTCTGCCGCACCTGCGCGGGGGATGGGGCGCATGTGGGAGATGCGTGTGCATGCGCAGGGGGTGGGGGGTCATGTGCACATGCACAGGGGTGGGGCGCATGCGGGCGGTCACGCACGCATGTGGGGGTGTCATGCACGCATGTGCGGGGGTCGGATTGCGAGTGCATGCGCAGGGGGTGGGGTGCATGTGGGGGGTTACACGCGCATGTGTGGGGAGTGGGGTGCATGCTTGGGGTCACATGGGGGAAGCATGGGGTTTGCGCACACATGTGCAGGGGTGGGGCGCACGGGGTCATGTGCGCATGCACTGGGGCGGGGCACGCAGGGGGGGGTCGCGTGCACATTGCATTATGGATGCACACGCGCGCTTTCGGCACGGGACGACAAAACAGTTAGCCATCACTGCTCTAGACAAGGAAAAAGATACTTCATCACTTAGATAGATAGATGAGAAACTTGCATCACTCTTCCACAACCACAAATCCTCCTAGTGGATTCCATTTTTTAACTTTGTTTTATTTACATCTATTAAGAATTTCCATATAATAAAAGATTAATCAAAAGAAAAAAGAACAAGAAAAACAACAGAGTGCAAGAAAAGAAAAAGAAAGCTAAAGTTAAGAAATACAGTATAGAAATAACTTCTGGCCTTCTTTTGAACAGATAACAATGACTTTACTGTTCCGCCTCCCTCTTAAATATTTTACAAATCCCCTCATCCCTTCATTCTGTATCTTTCTTAATCTTCAAAGCCATAAATCATCAATTCACTTTTTTCTTCTTTCAACGAAAGGTTTATGTAAGATTTCCAGTCTTTAAAAAAAGTTTTTATAGTTTATCCTGTCACCAAATAAGTTAATTTCTCCATTTTTTTGCAAATTCTGTCATTTTTACAATCCTTTTCTCTGCTACAAGAATTTCATTATTTCTCCATCCAATGGGTTCAGTTTTGGCTAGGAAAGGCTGGTCATATTTAGGACAAATAGCTGTTATGCCAAACTCAGGTGCAGCACCATTGCCATTCATGCACAGTCCAGAAGGAAAAAAAATGGCAGCCAACTAAACAGCAGACTTTGTCTGTAAAATATGCAAAGTCATTTCTCTGTAGTAGCTGATGTCAGCATAACACTAAGCACATATAAGTCTTCATAGAGATGGGGGAAACTACACAAAAATCAAAACAAATAGCATAACATCCCATTCCATACACTACATCTATGTGAAATGAATATTATTTAGTCATGAAAATAAATATGAGAACAAAGAGAGAATACAATTAATGTATCACTAATTATCCTGTGTCTCTCCTTACTAGTACTTTTCATTGGGCAATTTCAGTCTATGTGTTCACATTTATCTGGCTACCTACAACAGAGAATGATGGCATTAAAGGACAGTTACAGTTGACAAAAATAAAAGTACATTCAACGTTTATTTGAACTGTTTTCAGTTCTCATGCTGTTGTAAATTGCTGTGACTAATTATCCCAGCATGCAATATGAGAAGGATAAGGTTAGAAGACCATGTTGCTGGGCCTCATCATCTCAGCAGGGCTGTATCTTTTCATTACACTACAAGGAAACATAATCTGCTCCGTATAGTACTCTTTCTGTGTAAATTGACCTTGAGGTGCCATAAAGGTTATATGCCAAAGCATAAATCAACCCATATTTAATTTCTTCACAAAGGGACTTCATCTAACCTTACTTGAAAATTAGAATGAAAAACTGCAGGTCAGCAGGACACTGCAATCCAAATAATCTGTTAAAAGTTTTTTGAATTTATTAAAAAAAAAGCTATGTTTCTGCCTTTTTTGAAGATTTAGAATTAGAATTCAGTACTCCTCAAAAGCTAAAAATTGACTAAAGCAATAATGCTGATGAAAGTAAATTAAAGTTACAACCGTGATTTCAGAGAAATTAACAAAAATCTAACATTTTGCTACATTGGTTCTTTGTTGTTGTTTTGTTTCTTTTAAAAATTAAACATTTACAAGAAGTAATATGGAATGTCTCTGTTTTAGAAATAGGTAATGATTAAGCAGCTTAGAAATATAAACAACCAAGTACTCAAATTCAACCCTTACTCATTTTTTTTGAACTAGCACTTTATCTGCCTTTCATTTGAAGTCATGGAACAAGACTTTTGAAGATAAAATGGGAGGGGAAGAACTACTATGGAATATAAAGTGGGATATAAATTATTAATATATAAGGTAATTACTGCACAACGTAAGTAGTTACCAACTGGACTGTGGTATATCACATGCTGGAAGTCTGGTTCTAATTGGGCAGATGGAGTTGTTTATGTGTAGGGTTAATATGATTATAAAACAATACAAAGGTCCTAAATAAAACAAACAAGAAAGCAAGTAATACAAAGGAAACTGGCATATAGCTGCTGGTATTACTTTTGATCCTGTTTGCAATGGACAAGGGCTGCAAATGTCAAACATTATGAATCACTTTTGGTAAGGCATTTCCAAAAAAAATAAATATTTTTAATATATATCCTTTCAGACAACATGGATACAGTCTCATCTCCAGAAAAAAAAATGTTGTTTATATCCCACAACCTACATGAATACTTTTCCCAAGATAAGTAACACAACAAATGTAGCTCTCAAATTCTGATCCCTGGGAGGTCACTGAACTCCATTCAAGCGCGTCATGAAATAGCTGCAGAACATCTGTAAGAATTTTAAATCACACCAGTGGCCTGTCTAGTTCAGAATTTATTTCTGACAATTGCCAGCAAAAAGCCTATGAAAATAATACAAATAAGCCATTTATTTGTAACAAATTTATATAGCCACCCAACTCACACATAGGTGATTCCAGGTGGCTTATAAAAAATTTAAAAATCCACCATATAATAAAACCCATTAAAAGAACCTTCCCCCATGGCAGCAATACACAATGAAATCAGCCACTTGATGGGCTCCATCCAGGGGTGACATTCAGCAGGTTCTGACAGGTTCTGGAGAACCGGTAGCAGAAATTGTGAGTAGTTCAGAGAACTGGCAAATACCACCTCTGGCTGGCCCCAGAGTGGGGTGGGAATGGAGATTTTCCAGTATCCTTCCCCTGCCACAGCCACAGAACCGGTAGGGAAAAATTTTGAATTTCATCCCTGGCTCCTTCTACATTCACGGTCTCAGGTCCTCTGACAAAACCACATTTTCTGGCCTTTCAGAAAAGTAACAATGGAACGTACCAACCGTACCTCAGAGGGAACTATATTTCATAAAGAAGGGGCCACCACCAAGAAGGCCTTTCTTCATAGTCCCACCAGATGGCAATTCCTAATTGATACAGATCTAAGACTAAGCATAATAGTGCAATATTCCCCCCTCCCCTGCAACTGGTATTGGGAAACAAGCTTCTGATTCTGGAGATAATGTAGTGAGATTATGGCACATAGCAATTATTAGGAATTCTCAAGCTTTTTATCTGGAGTGCCTTTTTAGAAAGCCAGTGCAGTGTAGTGGTGAAGACCCTGGACAAGGATCAGAAAGTTCAAGTCTACTCTCAGCTAAGGAAGCTCAATGGATGAGCCAAGTACTCTCTCTCAGATAAATGTGGCCATTATTGTGGAGGAAAATTGGAGAGGAGATTTTTATGTCCAGGGATTATGGTCCTGGAAGAAAGGCAATATATAAATCCAAACTAATAAAGAACACAAAATGGCAGCAAGTATAACATAATATAAGGAAAGGATAAAATATTATGATCAGAATATCTATTTTAACAAGAGAAATATTCCAGCATTATTATTAAAGCAGCAACATTTTAATAACTTTTTATTCCACATTACACATTTTTTTTTTACCCATAAGTACTCTATTATCATCCAAGTAGAACCAAATCTGGGGAGCAAGGAGGCTCCAAGATCCAGAGGAATGCTGAGATCAGGAAGAAAGGGTGGCATAATTCTTTTATCAAGCCATCCAGGTTGGTGTCCATTACCACAGCTTGTGGGTAGTGAATTCCATACAGTAGTTTTATTACTTGCTGTGTGACAAAGAACTTCATTTCCTCTTTCCAAATCTCCCATTATTCAGCTTCATTAGGTGATGCTCATTTTTGAGTATAAGGAGAGAAGGCAGAAATGTCCTCTTGCCCCACATAGTTTAGTCTCATACTTTAATCTACTTTTTCTGAGCTAAAAGCCTCATAGGTTGCAATTTTCCTTTATTTTTTCAGTTCAATATTGTTTTCAGAACAGTAACCAAATTAACCTCCCACCACAGTTACACCACAGTAAAATGTAGATTTGCAGAATCTTTGTATCTGCTTAAGAGCTCAAAGCATTGTTAAAGACCCCACACACCCACTTCACGGTCTGTTTTTGTTGCTCCCCTCTGGGAGGAGGTTTCAAAGTATTTCTAGCAGGGTTACCCGATTCTGTAACAGCTTTGTTCCCTATGCTATCTGTCAACTTTAGCGTTGTTATTGTTGCTCCCAAAGGTGCTTTTTCAGGAGGCAACTGGACTTTCTTGTTTTTTTTCTTTTGAAGACGTTTCGTTTCTCAAGTTATTGTTGGTGTTACTATATTTACCATCAGATAGCTAGGGAAATGATATTATTAATCACTATATTCCCTAAAAGAATACAATCACGTGTCTATGATCCAAAATGATCTGCTGCTTTTAATAGGCTGCTTTAATATGACTGAGTCCCTGAGTGCACTTTAAAAAAAACTCTGAAATGTTGGACTGGAAACAGAATATGTTCAGTCACTTGAGGTGCCATGAGTAAATTATTGCTTAACTCCACTAGCCTATTAAAGTTAAACTTGTTGTCCTCTGAATTCCGTGGGATTGAATGGTACTTTATTTTTGCTAGCTCCTACCACTTGTGTTATGCAGGGTGTATCTTGAGTCTTCAGAATCTGAATCTGTAATTGTAAACTATGTTATGACAGAACTGGATCTCCAGTCAACATGCACCGTGTCTTTTTGAGAAGAGTCTGCATTGCACTGCTTTTGTTGCAGCTGGCTCAAGACATTTTGCTATCTAAGAAGTGTCCATAACTTCTTCCTCTGCCTTCTCTCTTCCATTCTTCCATTCCTATTTGAGGTCTTTTCCATCTGTTAGGTGGAGGCATTCACTCCTTGATGTCCTCCAGAAAAAAAAGAGGACCCTCAGAAGAACTGTGGCAAAGATTGCATTAGAATGTGTTTAGCCCAAGTGTCAGCACTTATCTCTCCCCAAACTGGAGAATTCATTTTTCTTTTTCCTTGAAATATCACATAAAATTGCTGAAAACAGATCAGTAGAAAGAGTTCAATGATATTTTTTTTTGTACATTTTAAGTTTCTGGTATGCCAGTCTGAGGTGGATTCTTCAGAGTAATTCAGTTGTGGGTGTGGAACTCAAAGGAGAACTGAGGCAATTTGGAATGAGTTGTGCCACTTCAGCCTTCACATAAACAACATTTTGGAACAAGCTCCAAGGTTTTTTGAATGAGTCATTACAATTGGGGCACTGAATAGAAACACCTGGCAAGCAGAATGAAGGTGATATTGTTAAATATGTAAATACTGTAAGGATTCCCAGTTGCTGGCCAATAAAAGCAAACAATCATTTTGAGTTTTCAGAATGACATCAGTCACAAAACATAGTGATAGTCTTCAGTATCTCAGACGTGTATGTTAGAGAAATTAAAAATATATACCTTTAAATAAAGCAACCTGTTTCTTGTTAATAACTGGGCATTAAAAAAAAATCCTGTTGAGCTTGAAATGAAAGTGGTTTGACATGACTTTAATGCTACAATCTTTTGTGTATTTTCCTGGGGTAATTTTAATTTAACTTAATAGGAATATCTTATGCACACATTGCACATAGCAAGTCCTCATAGATGACATTGTTTGATTGAAGGAACCTGGAGCACACTCATGCTGCTTGATCTCACTGGGAGTCTCTCTAAGAGATAGATGGTCCCTCAGATAATCAAGGCCTATGCAATGTAGGGTTTTATAGGCAATTACCAGCATTGTGAATTGTACTTGGAAGCCAACTGAAAACCATTGTACTTCACAAATTAATGATGATACATGGGCATATTATGAGGCATCCATCAATGCCTGTAATACTGCATTCTGGACCAGTTGTAACTTCAAGAATAGCCTCATAGTAATAGCAATAGCACTTAGATTTATATACCGTTTCACAGTGCTTTACAGCCCTCTCTAAGCGGTTTACAGAGTCAGCATATTGCCCCCAACAATCTGGGTCCTCATTTTACCAACCTTGGAAGGATGGAAGGCTGAGTCAGCCTTGAGCCTAGTGAGATTTGAACTGCCAAACTGCTGGCAGCCAGTGATCAGCAGAAGTAGCCTGCAGTAAGGCATTCTATCCACTGCGCCACCGCGGCTCATGTACAACACATTGCAGTAATCCAGTCAAGAGATGATTAGGGTGTGAGTGACTGTCTGAAAGGCCTCCAACTCTAGGAAAGGTGTAACCGAGGGGTGTCAAACTCACGTCGTCACGTGATGTATCACGACTTTTTTCCCTTTTGCTAAAATGGGGGTGGGCGTGGCCAACGTGTGATGTATCCAGCCCGCGGGCTGCAAGTTTGACACCTCTGGTGTAACCTCTATAAAGGCCTCCCTGGTTACAGTTACCACCTGCTCCTTGAGCAGGAATCTATGAGTCCAGGAAAAGCCCCTGATTGCATAGCAATCTTGAAAGGGCAAGTGCAACTCCATCAAAGACCAGACATGAAAAACTCTCAGATCCAGGGAACCCAAATAATCACAACCACTTGGTCTTGCCAGGCTTGGGATTGAGTGTATTCTTCCTCATCCAGACATGAACAGCTTTCAGACTCTGGGTTAGAGTATTGACATCAACACTTGGATGGAATGGGTCAAGATATATAATTGGATATCATCAGCATATTGATAGTATGAGAGCTTAAAATAAAAGACAATTTTACCCTGTTATTTCATATAGATCAGAGTTCTCCAACCTTTCCAGCTTTGTGGACCGGGGGTGGTTGGGGGGGAGAGGGGATCATTTCACGCGAGCGGCTGGCAAGTTAGCATATTGCCCCCAACAATCTGGGTCTTCATTTTACTGACCTCGGAAGGATAGAAGGCTGAATCAACCTTGAGCTGGTCAGAATCGAACTCCTGGCAGTGGGCAGAGTTAGTCTGCAAGACTGCATTCTCATCACTGTGCCACCACAGCTCCTACTGAAATGTTCACATTTTTCAGCTCTTATTGTTACAAGGTAATCCTTAGCTCGAAGTATTTAAATGATTAAACGGAGGCATAAAAATACAGTATGATGTAGAAAAAATGTAATCCCCCCCTCCAGTTTTTTTCAGTATTTTAAATTTTATCTCAGACTTCTCTCTACTGGGATACTGATAATAATGGGGGGGAACCATCATGGACATACGATGCAGTGAGAAAAAAGAATAAAGGAAGATGAATATTCTGTCCCTGGACTTTTTCTCCAAGGAATAGAAAAACCTTGGCCAGATTCTCAATGATAACACACCAAGTGTTTACAATTTCAGCAGGGATACAATAACCTTGGCAAACAGCCTCCAAGTGGCCAATTTGCAACATAGAATTTTATTCCAATGGAATGCTAAAATCCAATATTTTCTCCAGTTGATAGAAATGTCCTTGATCTTGTTCTTTCTTTAGACCTTCTTCCAGGAGCTCAATCCCTGGGCATAACAATCCCTTCTCCAATTTTCCTCTGCACTAATGCCCACATTTATCTGAGATAGAGTACTTGGCTCAAGGTCATCCAGTGGGCTTCCTTGGCTGAAAGTGGACTTGAACTTTATGATCCTTGTCCAATGTCTTCACCACTGCACTGCACCGGCTCTCTAAAAGGGACCTCCAGATAAAAAGCTTGAGAGTTCCTAAGGCTAACAATGGCTATGTCTGGTAATCTCACTTGATTATCTCCAGCATCAGTTTCCTTGGCAGGCCCTAGGATGCACTTTTAGACTGACCAGTAACTTTGAAAAACAATTTGCTTGGAAAGGCTTTCACTTCATTTGAGCCTTGCCACCGTTTTATTGTTATATTTTACAGGGCTGCGAATAGACCTTATGCTAATTAACTTATATTTTGATATTTGTTACATTTTTATATTTTAAAGTTTCACTATAAACTATGTCATACATTTCAAGCTTCAGTTCTGCTTGTCCCCTAAAAGTGATGCTTAAATAAATGAATTGTAATTGCCTCCTTAATCCTCTAACCCCTGGCTAAATTGGGCTTGGCCAGCATGCCTGTTGGAATGATACTAATGATTATCCCAACATCAGATTAAGGGTATTTATTTTATTGCCTTCCTTTATCTCCCCCAGCTTTCTTTAAAAAAAAAAAATTCAAGGCCTACAGACAATCCCACATTCACAAGCCACACTCACCAACACTGGAAAGTAATTCACACAGTTCGTACCTTTAAAAAATCCTGAGCATCAGCACAATTTATTTGTGGATATATGTTGTTATTAAAATGATAAAAGGTAACTGTAGCTTACTCCTAAATTGTTAGGGGAATGGGGTAAAAGAAAATGTGTGGGTGTGTGAGGGGAGGAGAGAGGGGAGGAGAGAGAGAGAGAGAGAGAGAGAGAGAGAGAGAGAGAGGCTGCTATCTTGCAAATTATCTGGAAGTAAAGAATGAATTCAATAATACTTACGCTTGAATAACCATGGCCCAAACTGAGTTGCTGGTGATCATGCAGTATTTCATGATCTCTTCTGTAACATAGACAATAAGTGGGCATTCCCATCAAACCAGTATGACCAGTTCAAATACCAGTTTAGAAAGGGCAATAATAGGGGTAGAGGAAAGGCTTCTGTTTCCAGTTTAGGAAACTAGAAGACTGTCACAAATCCATTGTGTGTCTATGGGTGGGTGTGTTATGTTCTAACTGTTTCAACTGTGTTGCATGGTTCCAACCAGGTCCAGCGTTTGAGCGGGAAAAAGCTCAAACGCTATTGGCTGGTCTGTCTGACAGCTCCCTATAAAAGGGCAAGCTGTCAGACTGCTCTTTGCTGGTTGCTTACACAAGAGCTGAAATAAAGAGCTGCTTTGGAAGTCTGTCTCCTGTCATCTCTACCCACTATCTAACAGTGGCGACGAGGGCTTGGGCCAGGAGAACTGTGACTAGCTTCTTCAGCACTTTCAACCAGCCAGGCAGACATCTTCCTGCCTCCTTGCTCAAACGCTATTGGCTGGTCTGTCTGACAGCTCCCTATAAAAGGGCAAGCTGTCAGACTGCTCTTTGCTGGTTGCTTACACAAGAGCTGAAATAAAGAGCTGCTTTGGAAGTCTGTCTCCTGTCATCTCTACCCACTATCTAACAGTGGCGACGAGGGCTTGGGCCAGGAGAACTG
>QLTV01004142.1:262423-277190 GCA_003457575.1 Thermophis baileyi
TGCACAAGTCCTAGGAGCCCTATTTCCTTTGAATATAGTTGGTGGCACCCAAACAACCAAGTTGCTACATCAAAGCAAGAAGTGGAGCTATGGTATGTAGACATACAGGGTTTCTCAGAGACGTTTGAGACCTCTAAGCATTTATCTTACCATTTCAATCTTGCCCTTACAACTGCTTTACAATTTCTGCCCTTAATAGTAGGGTATAACTAAGGAAAGAAGATTGAATGCCAGGACAAAGAACTGAGAAGTTTGCAAGCTAGATATAAAATTGTACTCTTCTTTTATGAGTGAGTACATTAAGGCAAAGTCTCCGTGTGTCATTTAAATTCTTTTCCTATAGAATCCCTAGTTGATGGAAGGAGGGCTCACATAAGAAATATGGCTAAACTATCTCTCACGAATAAAGGCAAATGTATATGTCCCAGGATAATGTTTCAGGATCCAATCTGGGTCAGTCACCGAGACCAGAGGTTTTGTCTTCCGAGCTTTTGGGCTTGTGCTGGAGCCCATCCTCAGTGTGACACATTCTGGTGTGAGAGAAGTTTCCTGAGGATGGGCTCCAACACAAGTCCAAAAGCTCGAAAGACTAAATCTCTGGTCCCAGTGACCTACCTAGATTGGATCCTAAACCATCTCTTTCATATTTGTCATGCTTCCAACATCTCCCTTTTCTTTTCCAGATTCCAAAATTACCCTTACATAAACCTTTGAAAAAAATACCCCCAATAGACCCCCAAATTTTCTATTCTATACAGCACCTGAACCCATTTCTTCTGGACATCTATAGATAATCAGAACTTGCAGGTTTCCAGTGGAACTTTACTGAGCTATTGGAATTTCCCCATGTTAGGAGTCCTGGCTCAACCCACCTCCCAACTTCTGAATCCTTCTCCCAACCCAGAAACACGTTAAGGTTTTGGAAAATTACTTTTTAGTAGTGATATGCTACTCTGCCGACTTTATAGCTACTTCTTTTTACAGTTAGTCTTTTTACAAAGCCTCAGACATCAAACAGGGCATGAATTGAGAAGAAGGGACAGTGTTTACACGCCTTTTATTTTTGCAGCCTCCTATTTTATCAGTTGGAAGTAAACTCATTGTCTTATTTGGAGTCGTTTGAATTTTGAGGTTAGCAGGGAGATGAATGGCTTAAAACTATAAATGGTGATGGTGCTGAAGAGATTTGACCTTGTTCAAATATTTGAAAATGTCATGTAAAGCACTCATCATATTCTTACATCCAAGTGCGCTTTCCAATCAACAGGCCCTCAAATGGCAAAGAACTGTAGGGTTTTAAAATCATTTTAAAAGCATGGAGCAAGAGAGCTTAGTCTTCAAAGAACAAAAAGCTATGCGGTTGTTTTTTTTCCAAATGTTTTGTTGTGAATCCTCCTGGAAAATAATCCTAAATTCCTAATACAATGTTTGATGAATTGTTGACAAGCTAAGCTAAATTTATTAACTTCATAAAGCAGAGAGAAGATTTTCCCAACCTGAATTCCTCCAGATGTTTTAAATGCAATTCTTAGGATTCTCAGAATGTTCACTGGATCTTCTGGGAATTCTACTCAAACATCTGGAAGGTGTCAGATTGGAAAAATCTTCTTTAAGGATACTGAAATTTATATAACTCTATCATTACTGTGGATTTCAGCAGAAAACAATTTTCTATATTTTTTTGTGTTGGTTAGAGAGTCATGTCACTCCTTCCACCATAGGTAATAATAATGAAGCAAACATCACTGGCTTCTTTTATGTATTGCTACATTTTTAAAAAATAAATTTGAACTATTGCAAGCATATTGATGGAGTTTTCTGTTAGCTCAGTAATCAGACCATATCACATTTTGTGCTTCTGCATTTAATATAAACTCAGTCTGGGCATTTTGTGTGTAGGTTTGGACAGGGCTGGGCTGGAATGATGATGTTCTTGCTATTTTTGATTTCTTTTAAAAATGTTCTTCAACTTTGCATGGTAATCATCTAACAGTTTGGCACTTGGGAATGCTGTTTGAATAATATACCAAGCTTTATCCCTTCATATTTGGAGAAATAAAAAGAAATTAGTATTCTGTAGGCAATCCTTTGTCTGGGGAAAATAGAGCTCTCCCCACCACAGGTGCTTCTGTGTTGCATTCTATTATTGTGCAAAATGCACAACTCCTGCTCATGAGGATCTTACTGTGTGCCAAGTTCAGCTGAAAATTTTTAGGTAGCATTTTCAGGTTACTGCTATCCCAGCAGTTAAACTACAAGGAACTGCAATTATGACTGACTTTGAAATTAGGTTGAATTCATCGCCTATCAAAGAAAAAGGCAGAATCTCAAAGTTCACAGGCTTTCATTAGAAATCAAGATAAACGTGAAGGGGTTGAAAGCATTATGGGAATCAGATATAAACATTTCTGTATCTGTATCTTTAGTATCTTATTAAATTTATATAGAAATCGCTGAAATAGATTTTGGTCAAAATTAAAGCCAACTCAGTGAAAGATGCTATTTAATGCCAAGGAGAAAAAGGATTGCAATTTCAAGTTATGGTTTATTGAGGGATGGGCATAAAGGCTGGGGAAAAAACAAGCTTATTCAACTGACATTGAATGAACACTCAGTTGACATTTTCAGAAATAAGTTTAATTTTCAGCAGTAAGGCTAAAACATGAAAACACAGTTCTAAGCAAGCCCTAAGAAGGCTTAGAATAGGCTTAAAATATATCTAAGAGCTGCCTCCTGGGATATCTGACCAGACCAGCTGGTTTGATCTGACAGTATTAGCATGCGCCTGGTTCCTTCAATTAAGCAATTCTGACTCAGGAGGTGTGCTTTCTCTAGAATGAGGTTCTCTCTGAGTCCAGATGCAGTAGATATCTCCTCACTAAATATCTTGCTTCATGATTTTCACCATCTTGTGTCAATTTTTTCTCTGACTGTATATTTATTCTTTTTTTTATGTTGTGAGCTACCCAGAACAAATTATCATCGCCAACTATACAATAGGATGCATGTCACTGCCTACTATTGTACAGAACTATCCAAATGCTGCTATCACTTTAATGTTTCCAGCAATAGAATTTAGAACCAAGTTTCTGCTTGAATGAAAAAAAACTTGAGAAAAATCTCTGCTTGATTAAAAGGAAAATGTGAAAGACAAGATTGAACATATTCCTGAAAGCAATAATACCTACAGCAGAGGTGGGTTCCTCCCGGTTCGCACCGGTTTGCCCGAACCGGTAGCGACCCGCTGGTGACATCATGGTGATGTCACAGAACCGGTTCTGTCAGTGCCGGTCCGTGGACGCCGCTATCTTTTTTTTGGGAAAAAAAATTTTGGAATTTTTTTGGGTTTTTTTTCTTCTGCGCATGCGCAGAAGCTGAGTTTCTGGCACTGCGCATGTGTCGCCATCTTGTTTTCGGCTTTTTTGGGGGGGGTTCTGGGTTTTTTTTCTTCTGCACATGCGCAGAAGCTGGGTTTCCAGCACGGCGCATGCGTCGCCATCTTGTTCGGCTTTTTTGGGGGGGGTTCTGGTTTTTTTTTCTTCTGCACATGCTCAGAAGCTGAGTTTCCGGCACTGCGCATGCGTCGCCATCTTGTTTTTGGCTTTAAAAAAAAACTCAGATTTTTTGGCACTGCGGCCACGTAGGAAGCGAACCGGCAGCGAGGTAAGTTAGAACCCACCCCTGACCTACAGGGCTCAGAGGCAGCATTGATCACAATCAAGAGTAAGCACAATGCTTGGGGAAAGAGAATGAAGGGGACCATGGCCTTCAAAGAGGTATTGAATGGAAAGCAGAAGCAGAGCAGGAAGAGTGAAGAAGAGAGAGTTCAAATCTTGTGGAGCAATGACTATTATTCTCATTATCTTGTATCAGAATCAACTCCTCCCAGGTAAGCCCCTTTGATCCCACTGGAAGTCTTAGGGAATGTTAGGATTTCTTTGATCTTGTGCTTAGAATTTTCCTCCCTTTATAGTGGAGACACCGTATGCTTCAATAAGCTTGTGCACCTTAATTTATTTAACTGGAGTAGTCACATATTTCTGGCTATTGTCACATCTTACCCTGATTCTTTTTAAAAAGATCCTTCTTTGAAGAATGCTTCTTCATGGAACTAGCTTTGGTTTTACGTTTAGGGAGAGAGGAAAATAAAGAGAGAATATAATGATTTTGGGAGAATCTAAGTGGCATTATATGATGCAGCAGGCATTTTGGCATCCAAAGTCTCCTTGTTGCTAAGATCCAAGAAATCCCTGACTTGTTTAACTATAATTTGTTCAATAAACCAAACTTGGCTAGATGTAGTTTACAAGCCAAAACGATTAGTTTGGCAAGGTATACTATGCCAAGATCAAGCAAACCAAATTGCAACTAATGTGTGACAATGCAATTGTGCTGTGTGGGCAAACATGTACTTTTTCCCAAATGTGGCTCAAACATTCGAAAAGTTATTTCCTTGTTGCAAAAGTCTGAGAGAAAGCATCCAAATCATGGTTCAAGGCTGTAGCTGAGTAATTAATAATTCAGTCCTGCTTGAGAAAATGGACTGCCTGCCAGATCCTGACTAAACCGGTCGTATAATCTAGCATACCAGATTCTCCAACCAGAGGGTATAAAATTTAGTCTGCATTATCAGAAAGAAATATGGATTGTATCAATTAATTGACATATGTTTCATTCTCAAGGGTGAGACAAGAAAGCAAACAGCTACTGGTAAAAAGAATTCTGGGCCTCTGGCACTGCAGGTCTGTTCATTCAGAGAAGGACCTCAAATCCTAAACAAGGCAACTTCACATTGTTTAAATAAGATCTCGTTTTCATGTGGTGAATACTCCACACAATTTGTGAAGCGAATATAAAGCCTGTGTTGTTTAGCATGTTTCCCTTTGGGAGTGAGGGATCCTTGAAAATGACAATCACTCCAACTGAAAGCTAGATTCACTCAGATTCATCCAGAAGACACTGGCTTGCATCAAAGGCAGTCTGAAAAAGAATTCCAAAGAAGGTTCAGGTTTGCTGTCAGGAACTCTCGAGCACATTTTTCTCCATAATGCTTAGATTTCTAAATAAAAAGGCTTGGGTCACAACCCTTTTTTCAGCTCAGATTCTTCCTGTTGTCAGTGTTTTTGAAAAACGGTATAGGAAGAAATTGATAGGGTCAGGCTAGGAAAACATTATCCCCCTGGACCAGTTGTTTGGAACTTCATGACATACCGGCATGTAATGCCAAGTGATCTCTTCAGCATATTTCCTATAGCACAAGGCATGCTGTAGGAAAACAACCCTTTTCGACAGCAGCGCAGAAGGCCTGTCACTTCTCTTATTTCCAGAGTTGAGGCCACTTGGGTGAGGATTTGTAACTTAGGTTGCCAAAGTACATTGGGGTGGAGAATAGCAAACAGGGGGAATTCCATAGTTTGCTATAGAAAGAACAAATGGAGAAGTATTCAAACTACAGTCATGCTGTCAAATTGTGTACATTCGATGTCCTTAGAATGGTCACGATCTCTTACAGAAAGGAGAGTTGGAATGGAATTATTGAATTATTTTGCTCATTATACCTTCAAATGAATATCACAATTGGATTGACTAGATGTTGATTCTGAACTTTGGGTTCCTAACCAAGATTCTACAAGTCATGGAGTTGCTATTATTATTATTGTAATGGTTGGTCACACAGTCAGCCAGATATTTAGACTTG
Organism: Thermophis baileyi; assembly: GCA_003457575.1. Classification (NCBI taxonomy): domain Eukaryota; kingdom Metazoa; phylum Chordata; class Lepidosauria; order Squamata; family Dipsadidae; genus Thermophis; species Thermophis baileyi. The sequence goes on from QLTV01004142.1 coordinate 268,122, forward strand.
GTTTGTCACTTTTATCCACCTATCGAGTTATTCCCAAGGACCTGGGATAAGCAGATGCTGTTGTTAAAGGTAATGTCATAGGATGCAAGCTGTTCCAGGTAAAACTGCCTTTTGTAACTGACTGATGGTGATTTTGTCAATGCCAATGTTATTCAAGTGGTGTTCCAGATGCTTTGGAATTGCACCCAAGGCACCTATTATTACTATTTGTATGATCCTTGTTTTCTTTTGCCACACTTGTTCTATTTGCAGATCTTTACATTTTGTTACACCCCCACCCCCAGTTTTTTCTCTTCTATTCTGCTGTGTCCAGCTATTGCAATGTCCACTATCCATACTTTTTTTTTTTTTTTGCCTTTCTTATTAACAGTTAAGTCTGGAGTGTTGTGTGGCAGATGCTTGTCTGTTTTTTAGCTTTTTTGTTTTCTGTTACTTTGTCTGTTTTGTGGCCCCACCAGTTTTTGCCTGCAGGCAAGTGGCATTTCTTGAAGATATTCTATTGAATTATTGTTGCTACTATGTCATGCTATTGTTTACAATCAGCTTGTGCAATCTTCTTGCAGCAACTAACAAAGTGGTCCATTGTTTCTTCAGCTTCTTTGCAGAGGCAACTTTTGCTGTCGCTGTCTTCTCAACTCTGGCTTTATATGCATTTGTTCTTAAGGCCTGGTCTTGTGCAGACAGAATTAGCCCTTCTGTCTCTTTCTTTAACTTTCCTTCTCTTAGCCATTGCCAGGTAAGGAAATTACAAGGGCCAAAAGTCACATATCCATAGACATATATTGAGAAATAAAAACAGGCTATATAACCTGTAGAAGAATCTTCCCAAGTTCCAGTTCACAGTATATATGTCCATCAGGGGTGGGTTCTAACTTATCTCGCTGCCGGTTCGCTTCCTCCCACGCCGCGTGGGCACGCCGCATGGGCACGCCGCATGGGCGTGCGCGCACGCATGCGCAGTGCTGAAAATTTAATTTTTTTTTAAAAAAGCCGAAAACAAGATGGCGGTGCATGCCAGTGCTGGCAACTCGGCTTCTGCGCATGCGCAGAAGAAAAAAAAAATTAAAAATAAAAAAAAATTCCAAAAAAAAGATGGCAGCGTCCACGGACCGGCACCGACCGAACCAGCTCCGTGATGTCACCAGCGGGTTGCTACCAGTTTGGCCGAACCGGTCTGAACCGGTAGGAACCCACCTCTGATGTCCGTGATGGCGAACCTATGGCACGCGTGCCGGAAGCTCTTCTGGGTTCCGGCGCGTCGGCGAGCTGGTCTTCACGCGCGTGGGAGTGCTGGAAACCAAAAGAGCAGCCACCCGGTGCGCATGCACGTGCTGGGAAGATGATCTTCTGGTTTCCGGCGCGCGCATGCACACTGGCCAGCTGGTCTTCACACGTGCATGCATGCCAGAAACCGGAAGATCAGGTGGCCAGTGCGCATGTGCACACTGGAAACCAGAAGATCATCTTCTGAGCGCATGCATGCGCCCTGGGCGGCTGCTCTTCTGGTTTCCAGTGCACGCACATGCGCGCACACTCCCATTTCGGCACTCGGCGCCAAAAAGGTTCACCAACACTGATATATGTTATACATATTTTCACCTTATTTTCATTCAGAGATGCAACTGAAAAATGTGTTGCTGAAAATTTGCCTGTTACCACCCAATTTTGGCAGTTCACATGAGCAGAGAAATGGTGTGAAGCTACATGCAGCTCTCAGTGATGGGTTGCCTACCAATGACATATTATACCACATGATAGTCAATATTATGGTATTTTCCCAGACATTGTGCCTGAACTGTATATGTGTATGTAAATATTTCAGTCTTTCAAATAAGACTGATCATCGGGGTTCTATTTAATTTGCACTTGTCTTTCCAAAGGGACATTACTTCAGTAAATGAACAAACCAAACTATCTCATGTGCCTAGAACATTAATTATATAAATTAAGAAGCATAGAGCTTACCTTGTTAGCACTTTAATTTTTGTCCTCAGCAATTGCATAGAGATGGGAGATTTAAACTCCTCAATCTTTTCTTGCAAGGCTGGTGTGTATTGCCCCCCCCCCCATGATCAGTGGACCAGCCCACTGGTTCCCAGTGCGTTTTCTTTTCTTCCCTCCTCTCATATCACTGATGCCTTAGTTTGTAAGCTTGTTCTTTGCTGTGATAGTGTCAGGAGTAAGGATCATGATCCAAGTATGATTTATTTATTTGATTTTTAGCCAACCTTTATTACTTTTCTAACTGAAGAGAGCAAGCATACCTAATATTCCTTCCTCTAATTATTTTCCCCACAACAACAATCCTGTGAGATATCTTGGTCTGAGAGAGAGTAGCTGGCCCAAAGTCATCTGGCCAGCTTTCATGCCTAAGGCAGGATGAGAACTTACAGTCTCCTGTTTTCTAGGCCAGTGCCTTAACCACCTCACCAAACTAGTTGTCTTCCCCCAGCCTATCCTGCCATCTTTAAAGCACTCTCCTTTTGCTTCCTCTCCTGCCTCCCCTCATCTCAGCCATGATTGGTGGAATGAGACAACTCACCACGACCAACTCGCCACAGCCATCTCGCTGCAGCCAACTCACCCCAGGAAATTCCATGCGGGATAACTCAATATGATAAATGTTACCTGCCACTGTTTCTTCAACATTATTTCCATTGACAAAAATGGAAATAATGTCAATGGAACAGTAGCGGATAACCTTTATTACATTGAGTTATCCCGCATGGATTTGTCCCACAGCACGTTGACTCAGTGAGATAGCCTTGGCAAGATGGCTGCGATGAGCTGGCCACAGCGAGTTGGCCTAGACCCCATGGTGAGAATATCAGAGTAGCATATCTGACTAACCTCTGTCTCCTCCTTGTCCCACAGGAGGGGTTGGGGAAAAAAGTTGAATTCTCTCTCAAATAAATGAGGCTTTCTCCCCACTGTTTTTGAACCTTTACATTGGAAGGAGAAGGAAGGAAAATGGAGGGGGTTCCACCTTGTCCATATTAAAAGAAGAATGTATGAAATATTTCATTTTCTTGAAGAGAAATAAAACATAAAAACAGAAGAAAACTCATAATTCACATTTGCAATATAATCCAACTTATCCCTTAAATCCATTGAAACATATTTTATTTCATCAAATGAGAAAACAAGGAAGTTTTCGTATAGACTGGTGTATATATTTAAAATGGTAGATTCTCCTTGAAGTCAAACTGGAGTTCTGATAACTTCATGAACTTCCCAGTCTAGCCTACAGACTGGATGAATATATGTAGGTTTTTCAATGTATTACTGTATACAGTATGTGTACATGTAGATATCACATATGCTCACAAATTTAAAGCAAGCAAATCTTCACACAGAAGAAAAACTGAAACATTTGTGCAGATGATATAGCACTGCATTTCTGGACAATTTATTTACTCTATTAGCTATTAACCAAGCAGCAACAAATATCTATAATTCAATTTCATTAAAATTATAACTATATTTTATACACTTATTGCAACTTTTTAAAACAGCAATTATAAGATTCAAGATCAAAAATAAGATTCACAATAGTATTAAGGAAGATTAAACTTCTGTTGTGCAACATACAGTGCCTCGAAAGGCAAGCAAATGCCAGAGAATGGGGTTGATTTTGTCTTTGTGGTTTCTTATTGACTCTGATTCATAAATAGGGCATTATAAGAATCTTGACATTTAACTCAAAGCCTGCAATATAATTTGATTCTTTTAATGAAATACAAGAGCTTTAAAAAGATGTTTCTTTTCCTCTCTCTCCTCCATCAGTGATGACATTTCTTAGAACCAGCTGTGTTATTAAATGCATTTTGAGAAATGCAATGCAACTTGTCGGAAGTACACACTGTAATATTTATATCCAACTCATAACCAGTTTAACTTTTTTCTCTACTGTTCTGACCCACAGGAAAATTGCTCCTCTGAAGTTGCTATTTGAATTGGAAGGAAGTTCTTCATTATAATTTTGATAGTTATTTGATATATCAGATTATGCTACTTTAAAAAAAAGTTAGGTGAATCGAATCTCACATATAGTTTAACCTTCAATACATAAAAGCCTTCAGTGGCTAGTTATTGCTTCATATTTCTATATATAGAGAGGGGTTTTTTTAAAAAGAAAATACCTTAATACACATAGAAAATATTGCTTGGAGATCACACAGTAAATTCTGAATTGATCTATTGGAATATGATTCCTATCCACAATTGATGATTTAATGATATTCATAGCTTAATTAAGCATAGCCACCCACTAGTTAATAATAGAAGGGCAGTAAGGCTAAGTATCCCTTCCCTTCCACAAGAGTTAAAATTAGAGGATAGCTTTCTTTATATGTATTCAAAAGGCTCTCTGGATCAAATGGAGAGCATCTTTGTCACAGAATCTACAATAATTATACTCCAAACATTCCATATACTATTAAGTATTAAACAGGAAATATGAATATATATATTAAAAAGAAACCAATAAGAAGCAGAACTATTAAATATTCTTTGCATTTTCATTCATTATTACCTTTGATTCCTAGTTGCATCATTCCAGAAAGAGGCCCATTTAACCTAATTTAGTCATTAGATAGAAATCAGTTTCGCCGTTTAAAATTATTACATATTGCAGTTGTTGCACTAAATGGATAAATTTTTGTGCTGTTCATTAAGGAGATACCAAGTTTTCCACAGTGTTATCACAACTCTTGGGTGGCAACATGAATCCCCAAAAGGATCAAATTTGACACAATGTTGCATAAAATAAAGGCAGATTTTAAAATAATTACTGTGACATAATAGAAATGACATCCATCTTGACAAAGTACGGAAGGCTATGATAAGGTGACTTATGTGCCTTTGCTTACTCTTCAACTGAGGGAGTATTCATGGAGTTATAAATTCTCCAACCCTGGAAGTTTTTAAGAAGAGATTGGACAACCATTTGTCTGAAATGGTATAGGGTTTCCTGCCTGAGCAGGAAGACCTCCAAGGTCCCTTTCAACTCTGTTATTCTGATCTGTTCTATTTGCTGTTCTGTTCTATTCTATTCTATTCTATTCTATTCTATTCTATTCTATTCTATTCTATTCTATTCTATTCTATTCTATTCTATTCTATTCTATTCTATTCTATTCTATTCTATTCTATTCTATTCTAAAAAGTCAATAGGGCAGCCATAATGGTGTGATTAATGCAGGGGTGGGTTCCTCCCAGTTCGGACTGTTTTTTCCGAACCGGTAGCGACCCGCTGGTGACATCACGATGATGTCACTGATCCGAATTCGGTCGGTGCTGGTCCGTGGGCGCCGCCATCTTTTTTTTTGAATTTTTTTTTGAAATTTTTTTTGAATTTTTTTTGAATTTTTTTTTGAATTTTTTTGAATTTTTTTTCCTTCTGAGCATGCGCAGAAGCCGAGTTCTGGCACTGTGCATGCAGTCGCCATCTTGTTTTTGGCTTTTAATTATTTTTATTATTATTTTTTTCGGATTTTTTGTTACTGCGCATGCGTGCGCGTGCAAAGCACGTGCGCGCCCATGAGGCATGCCCATGCGGCACGGGAGGGAGCGAACCGGCAGCGAGGTAAGTTGGAACCCACCCCTGGATTAATGGTATACCTGTTTACTATGTGCATCACATATAGGACAGACATAAAAACACCCAGAGCTTCAATTGCACCACTCTGCCATCAGTTTCAATTTCCTGAGCACACCCGCAGAAACCTTTGCTCCAGCTGCTAATTATTCACAAGCACCTCCAGTTTAAAGTACTACCTAAACTGATTCTTATTTATCTTTAAGCCATACGCCTCTTGAACATCTCTTCAAGTGGAGCTTGCCTTTATATGGAAAATCATCTTTGACAGCCCTTTAAATGGATGATTGCCTTTTGTAAAGGAGGATATTTGAAACATCCTAATCACAAGCTTTTGTATTCACCTTACATTTGTTGTAATATAATAACTGAAAATTGCTCAAATCATGCCATGCGTTGTTTCATCTGAACAGATCTAACATGTGGGAACAACGAAATGCTACATTCTAAGACAATTTCTTCCTAATGGCCAAATATGTAAACAGACTGTTTTTTGAGGAATAATTTAGTAAAGAACCCTTAATAAATGACAACAGGCACCACTAACAATCAATTTAGAATATAGGGATGTAGTTGTTAATCTTTGTTCTGTGCCTTTGAGAAATGCATTCAGCAATCCATACAACATTTCTGCTTTCTTGTTCCTTCAGTTTAACGTAGGAATAAAAAACTCCAAAATGAAATTGACTGTTAAATGCCAGCACGTTCATTTTTACCTGTACAAAAGGAGAAATATCTTTAATTTTTTTTTAAGGATAACTGGTTACCTGTAAATCATGTCTTTGCCTCTTCAGAATTCAAAAGAGCTTCACAAATGGCAGTAAATCTAAATGGATTTTCCTTTTGCTTTGCTCAGTAAAAGCTGGCCTGAGGTTTAACTATATCTGAGCATTTGTGGCAGTGCTTCAAATAGCTCACAGGATCATCAAAAACAGCAGCATTCACAGAAGGGGCAAGGAGGGCAAAACTGTCAAAAGCAGCATTGTGGTATTGTGCTACTTGCTCCAGCACTTTTCTATATGCTGTGTGACATTATACCAGCCCCATAGGGATGTAACTTGTGGCAAGACATTCTGATGCTGCTTTCATCATTCTGATGAAGAATGACAAGTTGTATGCCACCTATCACAAAGGTTAAAAATACATCTTTTTTTTATTAGAAGCAAGGAAGTTTGTGAATCTTAGAGCAAAGTCCACACCAACCTTTGAGTCACATATCAGAAAGGCCCACACTGCAAAAGAGGATGGGTGCGCCAAAACATGTTTAAAGGGTGGGTATTACATTAAAGGCTTAATGTATTAAAATTAAAGACATGAAATATTAGTATTATAACTTTGTGTTCATTTTATTATATTCATGAAACATGGATTTTCACATGATTACAGTGATTTCAAACCCTTCATGTCTCAGTCAATTCTCAGAATTTAAGAAATTCTGTGAAGAAAATCAAATGAGCCCAGATAGATGATAGATAGATAGATAGATAGATAGATAGATAGATAGATAGATAGATAGATAGATAGATAGATAGATGATAGATAGATAGATAGATGATAGCAATCTGTTCTGTTGATTACATGGGAACATGCAGAGACACATTCCAATGCACCTTTTCCAACCTACTAATCTAGGAAACCTTTTTTGAAGTCCTTTCCTAGTCCTAGGTACATCCACAGTACATATGTCTGTTGGGAGACCAAATGTCTCAGAGTACATTGAAAAGAAAGAGTTTGGGAAGACAGTGTTTGAAAGGTGGATCAGATCTTACCTCAAGCTCAAAAAAAGCATCTTCCAAGGTTTTATCACCTGTACTACCTCCAACCATTTCAAAGCAAGCCTTGTATTCCTGAAAGCACAAGCAGCCATTAAATATTCTGTAAAACATTCACAAATTGCTTCCTTTTGTTTATAAGTGATCTTGGTAAATCGATTCTTCAGTGCATAGTTCTACTTCACATATTTTACAAATTGCAAAGCATGTTCCCTCCCTCTCTCTTTCTCCCCTTTCTTAAAATACTCATTCAGGGAAAGTTTATGGAGGTCAGCACTCAATGACAACGCATTTGTATCAGGGGTGGGTTCCTCCCGGTTCGGACTGGTTCTCCCGAACTGGTAGTGGCCCGCTGGTGATGTCACGATGACATCACCAAACCGGATCGGTCAGTGCCGGTCCGTGGGGGCCGCCATCTTTTTTTTAAAAAATTAATTAATTTATTTTTTATTTATTTTTTCCTTCTGAGCATGCGCAGAAGCCGACTTCTGGCACTGTGCATGCAGTTGCCATCTTTTTTTCGGCTTTTTTTTTAATCTGGATTTTTTGTTTCGCGGCGCGCCCACGCGGCGCGCCCACGAGGCGCGCCCACGAGGCGCGGGAGGGAGCAAACCAGTAGCGAGGTAAGTTGGAACCCACCCCTGATTTGTATGTATAAGTTCTTGGATTCAGTTCTAATATCTCCAAAGACAACTGCTCTTCAGTCACTATAAACAGAATCCAACTAGGTGGATTGCTGGCCTGATTCAGTTTAATGTGTGTTCAATGAATCTTTTATGGCAACATCACCATTACATGGACTGGGCTCACACATCATGCTAACCTATAGTGTGCTTGGTTTGTTTTTTGTTTAGTATATTGCATAAATCCAGTCAACATGATGAACAAGCCATGCTTATAATCAGGGTGTTATGCAATCCCAAATAATTCTGATTTATTCAAGACATTAAGATGAATAACCTAGCTTAGTGTCAAGTATAACCTTCAGCATTCCTTATTGCACATACAATAGCAGAGAAATACAGCTATGTGAAATAAATTTGTCTTGCGACTATACTACATCATTTTATTAAATAATTTTGATAATTTATAATTTTATGAAAGATCGTAAAAATGGAAAAATAAAGCCTTATGGTAAAAACATACTTTATCTACTCCAGAAAATAGAAATTTCTTTTCTTGGAAGCCACTATACATAAGTATTCTTACATTATGTTCAAATAACTAGCTCTTATAATCAGGTTCTAAGTGTTCAACGACTGATTGAGATATAAAGCAGTACATTTTGTTCTCTAAAAGCAGGATTTCTATCCTCATATTTTTAAATTATCTTCTAACCTAGGATCCTAGAGTGACTGTTTATAGGATTTGGGGTTAATTCCTGTTTGCTTTGAGAATCTAGGACTAGATCAACTAGTAACAAACAACACTAGACTCAACAATTGCCTCGATCTCATCTTCTGCAACAGTCTACACTCAATTTATGGACTACAAATAAAAGAACCCTTTTCCAACAGCGACCACAGCATGATCGACTTTTGTCTTAATATACGTCCTTATAAAAATCAACATAATAATAGGATAACCAATTATAATTTTAAAAAAGCCAACTATGATAACATAGACACTGACCTCTCATCTCTTGATTGGCAAATACTATTCTCTGGCTGTAATACTATCGAAGACTACTACAATATC
>QLTV01004142.1:278673-317191 GCA_003457575.1 Thermophis baileyi
CTACTTCAGCTGCAACCCCAACAATACACGAGCACACACTAGATACAAACTTAATGTAAAGCGCTCCAAACTCGACTGCAGAAAATATGACTTCAGCAACAGAGTGATCAATGCCTGGAATTCACTACCTGACTCTGTGGTTTCTTCCCCAAACCCAAAAAACTTTAACCTTAGACTGTCTACTGTCGACCTCACCCCATTCCTAAGAGGTCTGTAAGGGGCGTGCATAAGCGCACCAGCGTGCCTACCGTCCCTGTCCTACTGTCCTATTGTCTTCATCTATCTGTATTCACTTTGATTATGTTTATGATTATACCTATACCTGCTATCTTGTACATGTTTGACAAATAAATAAATAAATAAAATAAATAAAAAACTTGGAAAGAAAAATAACCTGAGTGTTATTTTTCAACAAGAAAAAAAATTAAGATGATGAAGAGGCTATCAGTGAGCCCCTCGATGTGTCAGAGTTCTGGAAGCTTTATCAGAATCATATCTTGCCTTTAACTTAATAATTTAAAGTGGTGTATATAGCACTCAGTTCTATTTTTCCTATTACCTGTACAGTTGACAGAAAAGGTCAATAGCATCAAAATGCAGGTACAACTGGTGATGAAAACCCTGTCCTTTTTTTTCATGCGCTGTATGTTAAGAAGAAGTGTGGCCTCCATTACCCAGTTGCATCCATTATTAAGACGCTCTTCTCCCCTGGATGTCCCCTCCCACTGTCATCCCCTCAATTATATAGTAATTCCATTATAACATCAACTGTTTTTTATCAGCAGTAATTCTTCCAGAACAATCATATTTCGTATCTCAGAAAAGCAAGAACAGCAAATGGAAATGGAAATAGCAATCTCCACCATTGGCCAGAGAGCTCCATGCATTTCCTTTAATGAAGCAGGTTCAATGTTATCCATTTGCTTTGTTTAGAATCTGGTACACCCAGTATGTAAGATTTTTAAAATTTGCCAACATGTACCCTAAAGTGGTATAGACAGGGGTGGGTTCTGGCTTACCTCGCTGCCGTTTCGCTTCCTCACGCGCTGCGTGGGCGCACGTGGGGGCGTGCATGCGCAATGCTAAAAAACCAGCTGCGCATGCGCAGAAGCAAAAAACAGCTTCTGCACGTGCGCAGAAGCAAAAAACAAGATGGCGGCACCTATGGTGCCGAGAGAGCCAGTTCGAGGGCATGTCCAGCTGGCCATCGCTGCTGGTTTGGTGAGCGGGGGAAAATTCCCGCTACCGGTTCTATAGAGCGGGTCCGAACCGGCAGGAACCCACCCTGGGTATAGATAGAATACGTTTTTATCAGGCACAATTTGGAAATTACATACAGCATAGTAGTCCGCCACACCCTTCACTTGCTCATAATCCTCAGTCTTGGCGAGCATATCTAAGCCTTCTGGATACAGTCTGCCACAAGTTGGATACAGCTTCTGTCTGTCCTCTTTACTTAGTTCTGTTCCAAATGAATTAATTGTGATAATAAATGCCCGCCGGTCAGCTTCAAACTGAATAAAGTAAAACATATGACAATTTTACATATTTTAAAAGAATCATTCATAGATGCATAACTGTTACGCTTAGTATTAGTAATCCACTGAAATCCTCTCTGTCTTTTGGCAATGTTGATTTTAAAAAATTGTGTTTTTTCCACGTAGTTAAGCTTTCTGCCCTTCGTTAATAATATAACAGTTAAGTAAACACCTTTTCCACCCCACTGGGAACTCACATTATTTCCTAGTAATGTAACATATTCCAAAGGAAGAATTGAAAGAGCACAAATAAAATTAGTTCTGTGCAGAAATATCTAGACTTTTAACCAATGAAATATTTCAAACCTTACTTATTAAAAAGAAATCAGTAGGCTGTGTACTACAGAAGTGAATCACTTTTTTTGCAATCTTTAATTCTGGCTGTTTATGCCAAGGACAGGTGTCAATGGAACTATAAGAGAAGGAAGTGCCAGCAATGGATCATTGATCAATTTCAGTTTTTCTCGGTTTCTCAGTTTTCCAAATCTTTTTGATTTGAACTTTTGATAAATTTCTTAGTTTTCCATTCAGAAATGTTTGTGAATTCTATTCCTATATGAGTTCGAAACTTCTTTTTAAAAAATATAACAATATGTATGCATTTTTGCACATTGTTCCAAACAGATGTTATTTGCAATTTTGCCTAATGTTACATTTTTGTATATTTCTTTTTGCAAGCACTTCCCCCTTAATGTAATGCATTCTTGTACATTTATTTCATTAATACATTTTTGTCCAACTTCTTCTGTCCAATAGATATACATTAATGTAAATTCGTATAGACTATGTTCACAGGATACTAAATTATAGGATCAACAATAGTATGAGCTCTATAATCTATTAGTTAAATCCATGTTCCATGTTCTGGCTCCATTGGACAGTTGAATAGGTTGTATGCAGTTCAATTCAGGAAGTGATAAGTGCCTCTTTGAGAAAGATGATTATGTTACCACCAGAGGTGGGTTCCTTCCGGTTCAGACCGGTTCGCCTGAACCGGTAGCAACCTGCTGGTGACATCACAGTGATGTCACAGATCCAGTTCGGTCGGTGCCGGTCTGTGGACGCCGCCATCTTTTTTTTTTGAATTTTATTTATTTATTTATTTTTATTTATTTTTTTTTCTGCTCTCTGCACATGTGCAGAAGCTGAGTTTCCGGCACTGCGCATGCGTCACCATCTTGTTTTCAGCTTTTTTGGGAGGGAATTTTTTTGGATTTTTCGGCATTGCACATGCACGCGCAAAGCACGCGTGCACCCACAAGGCGTGGCCACGCGGCATGGGAGGAAGCGAACCGGCAGCGAGGTAAGTTAGAACCCACCCCTGGTTACCACATTGAAAAAGACAATGTGGGCTCTCTTCTGAAGAGACCTAAAGATTATTCAGAAAGTGATGAGACCCAACTGCAGAGAAACCTAGAAGAAACACATTATCTGGAACTCTCCTGGTCAGATTTAGGTCCTTTTGTAGGATAGAAATAGCACCGATCACTCAAATGGATAAGCTTTCTCAGAATATGGATGGAGGAAATGTCTGCCATGGTTAGCAGAGGGTGGGGAAAAACTCCTAGTAAAAAAGCAGAACTGGCCTTTATGGCAGTGAACTTTAGTGCATAACTATTGTGAGATAATTGACAGTTCTTATGATTTTATCTATAATGCAGTGGAATAAAAAATATCAACCAAAGTGGATTTTTTTTAATTTTTACCTGCCCAAGAGGACAGTTTAAGTAAAATGCAATTAAAAGGGTCATGAAAAAAGGTGAAGTAACAAATAGCCTAGCCACATTAGTGCTGGAGATATAGCAGATTCATTTTCACATGCGAAGAAGAACACCAAAGAAACCATTGATGAAAGCTAAAGTAAATGAATTAAATACAGATTGGGGGATAGAAGGTTGAGGAAGATGCATTTATCTTTAATTAAAATAAAGGTAGCAGATATATTTTATCACTTCTCTAGCCTCAAATTTCTTCTCAGGGCGTGTGTGTGTGTGTGTGTGTGTGTGTGTGTGTGTGTGTGTGTGTGTGTGTGTGTGTTGGGTAAAAAATCTAAAGTATTTCAATTCTATTTTAAGGACATTTATCTCTGCCATGTTTGCTATTAAAATAATTGAATACAATAATGCAAAAGTGTACTGCATGCTGTGGCTTAAAAATGGTTCTGGTCACCAAGATAGAAAAAAATGCTGAAACCCTAGAAAGAGTGTAGAGAAGAGCAACAAAGATGATAAGGGATCTGGAGGCCAAACCATGAATGATTGTGAGAACTAGGTATGTCTAGTCTAACAAAGAGAAGGCTTAGGAGAAATCTGATACAGTCTTCCAATACTTGAGAGGCTGTCACAGAAGAAGACAGAGCCAACTTATTCTCCAAGCTGCCTGAGGGCATTACAAAAAGCTACAGGTGGAAAATCATTAAAGAGAGATTCAACTTAAAACTAAGGAGAAATTTCCTGACAGTGAGAACATTTAATCAGTGGAGCAACTTGCCTCTGGAAGTTGCGGATGCTCCATCACTGGAGGTTTCAGGAAGAGACTGGGCAGGCATGGAATGGTATAGACCAGTGGTTCTCAACCTTCCTAATGCCACGCCCCCCCACCCCGCCGCAGCGACCCCCTGGTTAAACCTTTGGAAAAAAAACCTGATTATCTGGATAACTATATTCATACTATGGGCACTGCCAAAAACATCAGACTCAATACCAAACAAGGAAGGATATTAAAATGCCAAGGGAATCTGCAATGTATTTCTTTATTACATTTGTTTGCTACCCATCTTGCCGTAAGATGATAGTCTGTGAACGCTTTGCGCATGTGCAGAGGGTAAAAGAACCCAAATGACGGCATCCAGGCGGGTGGGTGAAGTCTCCCGCTTCCGTCGCTACCGGCTGTCCGGCGACCCGCAGGCACAGCCGAACCTGGAGCATTTCACCCCTGCTGACGGTGGCACCAAGATGGGCTAGCGTGCGGCGACCCCTGTGAAAAGGTCGTTCGACCCCCAAAGGGGTCGCGACCCACAGGTTGAGAACCGCTGGTATAGACTCTCCTGCCATGGGCAGGGAGTTGGACAAGAAGACCTTCCTTCCAACCCTATTATTCTATGTTCTAGGATGGCTAAGGTGATAGATGAGATCTGAAGAAGAAATATTACATTTTTCTTACCTCTAAAATAGGACACATTATATCTGCTGTAGTGCCACCTTCTTTTTTGCAGAATGCATAAAAGGCCTCAAGATAGGACTAGAAAACAGAACAGAAAAACAACACATTTATTTGAAAAACCCTCTTTGAAAGATCACAAATAGGATTTAACTGGAGTTTTTAATTTTGATGTGAGTCCAGGACAATAGGAAAAATATGAATATATTATATTGTTTACTGCAGAATGAAAGTAAGGTTAATGTGTTTCTTCCACCATTAAACTTATAACTCATATAGGTTTTTGTAGAGCAAGACACTGAAGAGAACTGGATGCATCTCTCTGGTTTGCTTTCTATTTGATTTGACGTGATTGCTACTAGCAATCTCGGATATGATTTTGAGAAGCAAGGCATAGGGATAAGAATAAGTTAATTTCTTCTATATCCATTTGTCAAATTTGCACATTTCTGCCTATCCCCTGGAGACTGCAATTAACAATATGAAAACTAGGAACACTGTTGAAGCCAGTGCCTGTGCTGCGAATTTTGAGAGCATATTTATGTGTTCTCAGAAAATGCACTACAGTAAGTTAAAAAAATATGTCTATGGAGATTCTCAATCATCCAGGTCATGCTTGTCACAAAGGTGTTCCCCCCCCCAAAAGGCAGCTGGACATTCTTGGGGTGGGTTTTTTTAAAAAAAATGTTTCACCGCTCATCCAAAAAGCTTCTTCAGTTCCAAAGAAACTTCTTGGATGAGAAGCGAAATGTTTTCAAGGAAAAAACCAAGAAAGTCCAGTTGCCTTTTGGAAAAAGCATCTTTGGGTCTAGAGGATATGTTCTTTGCCTGTTCCTCTAGCTCACCTGAATTTCATCCCAAACTATATTGCATAAGATCAGTATTAAAAGTTGAATTTGGAAATCTTGGTTTCTACTTAATAACTAGAAATATAGCTGAATAGATTTCAACATCAGCTGACAGTGCTTCTTGTAACAGCAACCCTAGAGGAGAAGTCTTACCATTAGATAGAGTGATGTCAGGGCATGGGATTTGCAGTCAAATGTTAGAAAACAGAGCTGTATGTAGACAGCTTATCCTCTGATCTCTAAAGCTGTGTCCACTCTGGAGGAATCATTTAGTGTTAAAATAAGAATGTAGCCCAGTGTTTTTGAACCTTGGCAGCTTTAGGATGCGTGGACTTCAACTCCAGAATTCCTCAGTCATCCAGCCAGTTGAATCAACTTGGATGCGATGATGAAGAGAGAGGAAGAATTACTTTGTTCTCTGTCATGCACAGCAAAAAGTTCTTGGGATGACTTTTGCAACCTCATGCAAAAATATAAGTTCACGAAACTCAGAAGGGCTTAGATGTGAGCAAACCTGCATAGATTAGCCCCCAGAAAGTTATTGATACCTTCTACGTAGTTAGATGTCTTTTAATGTACAATTATTGTTTGTCTATTGGCAACAGAGAGATTTGAAAGTTTCCATTTAAATATAGTCAAAAAAATATGTTATAGAGTAGACCGAAGACATACTGTACTCATTCTGTCTTCTCCATATGTCCTTGCATCTGAACTTGCCTAAATTCTATATGTTGAATCCTATTCTTGAACTGAATGGCTTTGTGTGTGACAGATAATAACATAAAGTAGAACAGAAGTCACAAAGTATCTTTGGTTTTTTTGCCACTGCCAGTAATATATACATCTATCTTATTTGTACTTAATCTTTTATCTATATTTACATTATACCAGTGATAAATCTGCCACTTATTTTAGTACTCTTAATTTGTATAGATTTCTCTACGCAACAGAATTCAATAGAATTCAAGTGGGGTTTACCTTGTATAGTTTGTTGCGCATGAGTTCAATATTCATTTCATCCAGGTCATTTTCAGATATGCAATCTTGAAAAAAATCAGCTGTAAAGAATAATATTTAAACTATAGACGAAATTTAAAAAAAGTTCATTTATTACATTTTTAAAAACATGTTCAAATGCTAAGCAGTTTTTCTAATTATGTAAAAATAGAAGAGAAAATAGGAAAAGTGACATGATTATGGAACAATGTTAATGTTAAATCCCCAGAAGAATTGTGTCAAAATTATAATTGTAAATGATAGGCATAGCTTCCCAGGATGCCCTTCTGAAATACTAGCTCACTATGGCTGGCTCTTGTTATTGTTGTTGATGACGTTGTTATAAGGAAAGTGATAAGTTTTATAGTGGCTAGGGTGTTGGCAGCACATTGCCAATTCCAGAAACAGGGTCTGAATATAGTTGTCTTTAAGAAACCTAGACCATTCTCAAATGATGGTTATTATTGCAGAATGGGTTAGGAAAAGTGATAGAAAAGTTTTCAAGTTCCGTGATTGGTATATCAGATTTGAAATCTTGGAGAACTATTGTTGTTAGAGCACCTCAGTTTGCAACATCCAGATGTATGGCTTTAAATTCTGGGAATTTTTAGCAATAGGCATGTGAGCTGAGACACTGGGAGAGGTGCCTGATTTCAGAAGGGTACCCTTCTTGGAAAAGACTGTAGTGATCTGACTCAGTTGAGGGTAGCTTTGGTTCATATGTCACCAAACTCACATAGAGACCTATTTAGATTGCAAATACAGTATGTATGCCCCCCCCCCTTTTGCACAGTAAACCAAATTATCACAATGCAGCTATAGGAAATGCTGAAAGTGCTAAAAACCCTGTAGAAGAGGAAAGGAAATACTCAATACTGAGTTTGACCGTACTGTGTAAATAAATCTGTGAAGGCACCCTTTAAATAAAGTTAATTGGGTTCTTATCATCTTAAAATAAGATCAGTAAATCAATTTCCCAAAGTGATTTCTACATATTGGATGTACCAGAAATTTTTTAGTAAGGATTGTTTGCAAATACCCTTCCCTGTTAGAAATATAATCCAAGAGATATTAACTCATATGGTTTGGGTTCATTTTATTAATGCTGGATCAATTACTGTCTTATTAAAGGGGCATATATTTCTCTTGGCTGTCTCCCTTAAATTTGGAATTAATCATTTTTAATATTTTTCATTTTTCAGATATGGTACTGATTAAAAGAACCATGATATAACATGGAAAGGATAAATCTATCTGCTTTGCAGCAATGGACTGGTTTAAAATCCCATATGATTTTTTTTTCATTGATTATTTTGACAAAGGGGTAAGAAAGAAGACATTCCTCAATGCTGTCATGGAAATTTTGATTGAAAACATTTTTCCAGACTGTTTTTCTTTTTTCCCCTTTACCCCTAATTTTATTTTATTTTATTTTATTTTATTTTATTTTATTTTCATTATTATTAATTTTGAGGGTATATTATATTGTTAACACTATTGTACCAGTATGTATTTTTCTTCTGTTAACTGATTTACTATAATAAAAGAAATGCATAAAAAGCAAACATTCATACCAAGGGGTATAGCATGTGATCTACTTAGCTAAAGGATGTGTAAAAACTATTTAATATTTATGTCTTCCCAGCACTAAAACGATATGTGAACAGTAATCACCAAGTAAACCAGAGCATAATAAGTTATGTTCATTTTGATGGGCCACGTGTTTTTTAAAGGAGGAAGTTATAGTAGGAAATGTTCTTTTCCGTGGGAACATACTTAGAAATCTATGAAAAGATTGAGTGACTTACCTAATGGTGTGTCCACCAAGATTGCATTGAAGAGCTCTGCAGGATTTGGAGCAATGCTGACAGCTTCCATTTGCTCGAAGTTGCCCAAAGGATGGCACTTAAGAACCAATTCATCTATGGGTCTTTGGCGCAAGGTACCAGTAATGAGGAGAATCACATTATCAATCATATAACTATACCTAGTATGACAAGATAACGTCAGTCAAAGGTTTTATTGCATTCTCTGAAAAAATATTTTAAAATCCAAGAATCAGGTTAATGTTAAATCTAATGTCTTGGGCTTTGTAGCAGAACGTTAATTTTCCTCTAAGCAGGGATCATATGATAAAATGGAAATAAGAATTTCTTCACAATGCATGCTACGTTAAACAAAATGACAGTATCATCTAAAAGGAATCTATTTTGCAGAGCGTAGCACATTAAGATGTGGGGAAAGTCCAACTCTTTTTACATTTCATTATCTGCGTGTGGATTTTGTGATCCTCATTCTTCCTCACCTCTCTATCAGCCATTCTGAAACTTACAACCTCCAAATATTTTGGACCACAACTCTTACCAATCCTGGCCATAGCAGCTGAGCTGATGGTACTTGGAAAGCAACAGGTCTGGGAAGAGAATGTTACTTTATATTGATAAATAGGAGACACATGCTACTGACTCTTATTAATAAGTCACATAGCAATGTGTTTGAAGACACATCTCTGCCTTCTTCTTCTCTGGGTGATAAGTCATTTGGGTTAAATATTTAATTTTTCCTCTTAAAAGTTTAATTAATACATTTTATAGAGAAGATGTATGCAGACTTTCCCATTTTTACATAAGACAAGAAAGTTAGATTGGTGATGTCAGGGACTTAATATAATATTCTAAGAAATTATTATTATTATTATTATTATTATTATTATTATTATTATTATTATTATTATTATTATTATTATTATTATTATTATTATTATTATTATTATTATTATTATTATTATTATTTATTATATTTCTATGCTGCCCATCTCCCAAGGGACTCCGGGCGGCTTACAACAATATAAAAAACTATTAAAAGAAAACATAATAAAAACAGTTAAAAACAGCTAAAAACTCATACACACCATTTCATGGCCGGATCTCGCCAATTACAGAGGCGAGATCAATGGCCCCAAATGAAATATCAATTAAAATACATTTATTTAATTTCACTCCTAAACAGACTCTCAGCAAGTTACAAAAATACACATAAAATCTACTCCCACTAAAGCAGAATACCAAGTCCAAGTTACATTGGCATCCCAGTAAGCAAATATGAAAACCCATGGAATATTTTAATTTATGCATCCCACTTTTTATTATATTAACTCAAAGTGATGAACCAATCCAACACAACTTCCTCTTCCTATTTTCTTCATAACAACAACTCTGTGAGGTGGGTTGGACAGAGAGAAAGTGACTTGCCCAAGATCACCCAGCTGAATTTTATGGCGAAAGTGGGACTAGAACTCACAGCCTCCAACTTTCTAACCTGATAATATCCGTTCTCCACTTTATCTGCCTTTGGGGATAGTACCACCCAAATCTCCAGGTTTATCATATTCTACAGAAATGGAGCATGTACCAAGAAACACCATGTTGCTTTCTATTGATTTCTTCCCAGAGGGGCAGGGGTGGATGTGGGAAAGAGGTCTGTCTGAATTACAGCTCAAGGCAAATGCATTGGATGGAACAGTTCTATTTGAACCAGGCAGACCTGTAACTACCTACCCATATTCCAAACCATAAAGGGCTTTATACATTAAAGATAATTGTTGAACTGTATTGCATGTTATACCAAAGCTGGCTTCTGGGTTGTCTTCCAAGGCAATTGCTTATAGAACTCTTTTCATTAATCAATAGGTTATGTTTCTAATTCAGAATGATAAAACACAGCAATTGGTTCAGGCACAAAATCATAATTAATAGTTGAGTAAAAAAAAGAAACAGTGCTTCAAACAAAAGAAAAAAAAACTAATAACTACGGTGGTGTTAAAAGTAAAGATTTCCTCTGTCCAGTCGTGTCCAACTCTAGGGAGCAGTGCTCATCTCTGTTTCTTAGCTGAGGGAGCCAGCATGACTAAAACTTTTCCGTGGTCAGGTGGCCAGCATGACTATAAGCCGAGGCAACCAGAATGCTGTTACCTTCCCACCAGAGTGGTACCTGTTTATCTACTTGCATTTGCATGCTTTTGAACTGCTAGGTGGGCAGGACCTGGGGAGCTCACTCCATCACACAGCACTCGGGTCTTGAACCAGAGTTCAATCCAGCGGACAAGCTCAGCGTCTTTAACCGCTGAGCCACTGTGCCCCCTACAATGGTGTTATAAAGAGTTAAAAGGTAAGTATTTGAATTTATGAGCAAGGTTGGCATTAAGGCACCAGGCTAGAAACAAGGAGCCTGTGAGTTCTAGTCCTGCCTTAGGCCAAAAGCCAGCTGTTTGACCTTTGGCCAGTCAATCTCTCTTAGCTCTAGGAAGCAGGCAATAACAAACCACTTGTGAAAAGTTTGCCAAGAAAACTACAGGGAGTAATCCAGACAGTTGCTAGAAGTCAACAAAGGAGAAAAAATGTACATATTTACTGCAAATCAGAAAAAAATCAATTACTAACAAATAGCTTGTCAGCGTGTTTTGAGTCTCCACATTAGTTTATTAAATTATCCTATCAAGTAATTTCTATTGTTTTTCTTTGAATGAGCATTACATCATTCTCTTTCACACAAAACACATATTTTTGGACAGCATTCATTTATTTCAATGGAGCTTGAAAGTGCTTAACATGCTCCATTTCTATTTAAATTTATTCAAAATGCATAGAATTTGTTCACCACACAACAACAGCAACAGAGACTATGGGAATCATTTGCTATAAATTTATTTCCTTAAAAGTATGCAAATGTTATCACACGAAATAACATAAGAATATGTTGTTTTTCCGTACATATATTAGGCTTGTGACAGATTTTGCTTTGATAGAATCAGAAGGGTGTTAAAACAGGTTCTAGGTCTCAATAGGCATTCTCAGCAAATGGACCCCAAAATATTGGTAGCAGTTCGGGAGACAGACTAAGTCATGTTGTTGCCTAAGAGATAATGACAGATAACTCCCAGTCTCCAGTCTAAGTGCATGTTACTCAAAGTCAGTCAGTTATTCTGACATTTGAGGGGAACAAAAAACCTTCTCTGCTGTAAAGATGTAGCAATAATGAACACAGCTAACACATAATTGTTCTTTTATGAAAGTCCAAATTAGTTGCCTAAGGGAAATGTGTTTAGGCTAAAATCAGTCACACTATTTTTCAAGGAAAGTTCTTTAGAAGAAATTGTAGATCCATCTCTGGATCTGTTAACTAAAATAGATAAATAAGAAAACAATCAGAGGTTTTAGAAGTTTCTTCCCAGATTGCCATATCTCCCAGAATGCTTGTGGGCGCATAGCATCATCCCAAGCATCTCTCATAATAAAAAATCTAAGATAAAGGCACCCTGATTTGAACTTGGTGGTTGCATCCAGGCAGATTTCTGGGCAATGATATGGAAACATCTTTCCTTTGTCTTCTTCCGCAGGGTGATAGCTTTCATTTACTTTCAGTCTATCCAATAGCCATGGAATTCCTAGATGGTTCTCCATTCAAGTAATTTATCAAGGCTGACTCTACTTAGTTTCCAGAATGCTAGCATCTCGAAGCAACTTTGCCAAATGAAATATGAACAAGTTCTCTTGGCCTAGCACTTGCATCTTTAATTTTTAGATGCAAACTATTAATTAATATACTTTCATTATCTCCAAGTATTCAGAGTGGTTACAGCAATAATACAAAACAATGGTAACTAATTGTTCTAAAAATTAATATGTGCATAATAATAATAATATGACATATTAAAACAATTTAACTCAATTTAAAGTGGAACAGCGAGTAGTAAACGTTAATAATCAAATACCACCATCCCTGCTTGGGCCCCAAACATACCAAATACTGTTCTACTTGGTTAGCTAAATGTTATACTTCCTAATTGGGTCATCATCTTGTATTATGTAAAAGTGCCATATCAGGTACCCAGAACATTACAGTAATGCAGTGATCAAGTATCCCTAGCATGTCTACTTCAATCCATGGTGCCAATGCCTGGCATGAAAGAGGAGATTTGTTGGCCTTTAGGTCCTTTCGAGTTTTTGTTACAACTGCCAAGGCAAAGGCTAAGGCAACCATGTGAATGCTTAGAGGGCATAGTGTAAGACTTGCTCACAATGCTTCCTAGCATGCTGTCTACATGCTACAGGGTGTTTCTCAACCTTAGCAACTTAAGATGGGTGGGCTCCATCTCCCAGAATGCTGTCTGAGGAATTCTGGGAGTTGAAGTCCACTCATCTTAAAATCGCTAAGGTTGAGAAACACTGTTCTAAAGAGTAAGAGTCAGAGGTGGGATTCAGCAGGTTCTGACCAGTTCTGGAGAACCGGTAGCAGAAATTTTGAGTAGTTTGGAGAACCGGTAAATACCACCACTGCCTGGCCCCGCCCCCATCTATTCTCTGCTTCCCGAGTCCCAGCTGATTGGGAGGAAATGGGGATTTTGCAGTAATCTTCCCCTGGAGTGGGGTGGGAATGGAGCTTTTACAGTATCCTTCCCGTGCCACACCCACCAAGCTGCACCCACCAAGCCACACCACACCCACCAAGCCACGCCCACAGAACCGGTAGTAAAAAATTATTGTGACTGCTCCAAGAGGTATTGAGTTATTGGATGTCCTTGCATTTGAATTTGCCCACAAACCCTGGGAGCAACATTGGGTAAGAGCTTTGTGAGAACTTTAAATGAAAATAAGACCCAGCTTCCTAATACTACTCAAAATTCAAATAATGATAAATATGTTGATGGTGGCGATGGTGGGGCTGCTGTTGATAACAACAGTGATCATTCCACTATTCAGGATTGCCTGGGTGCTGCTTAACAATGCCAGGTTTTTACAATGATCTGCATTCAGCATTCTCTGGACATAGTTCGGGCTCAGTCTACTTCATACTGATTTTTAAATCACTTCTGAAAACTAACTCATGCTACGGGGGGGGGGGGTCATTCTAGGGCTTCCTGTTTATATGACTTGTCAGCCAGTGGAACATGAAGCCACATGAAATGATAAATTTACTTTTGCTGGAAGTTTTCCAACAGAGGCTGGACGGTCATGTCTCAGAGATATTCTAGCAGATCCTGCACTGAACAGGATGAGTGCTAAGCTTTCTTCTACCTCTGTGATTTCTATGTTATGAAATTGCAACCAGTTTTTACAAAGAAAGGTCAACAAGGTTAAAAACTCTCTGCCATTTTTATGACTCATCTTTCCTACTGAGTGAAATATTGCTGCAATAACAGGAAAAAAATTTCTAGGAAAAAAAAGTTGCAGTTCTGTTTCTGATTTTTAAATAAGGCTACCCAGCTTAGTATCAAGATATCCCAAAGACTAGTAGATGACAGCAAAGAGATAGAGAAGACTATTTAGCAGTTGTGTGGCAGCATAAAAATGCTCTATTGCTAAATGTTTGTTGATAATGTAAGTCTATGTATTAAACTGGCATATGAGTAAAACTAATATTTCTGGATGGAAATGTTCTGTATTTTGCTTGGCCATTCCAACAGTGTGAAGCTACCTAGCCAAGAAGACACCATTTATGAAGCGATTTGGCAAGCATAACATGGGGATTTTCATGACTAATATTTAAACAGCAACAGTATATTTAAGAATATGTATGCATGAGATAGCTAGGTTTTTCTTTTATAAATTCTAAGATAATTTTTCTTGGGCTGAGTTTATAGCAATAGCACTTAGACTTAGTGCTATTACAGCCCTCTCTAAGCGGTTTACAGAGTCAGCATATTGCCCCCAACAATCTGGGTCCTCATTTTACCCACCTCAGAAGGATGGAAGGCTGAGTCTGGTGAGATTTGAACTGCCGAACTGCAGCTAGCAGTCAGGTGAAGTAGCCTGCAGTACTGCACTCTAACCACTGCGCCACCTCAGTTTAACTTCCGATGAATAGATGAACGTGTCTGTGTTGGTTTCTTGGCAACAGACTGGAGGATTTTGTCATGATCTTTTGCAATGTTTTTGAGTGTCCTACTCTAATCTACAACACCAAGATTTTCTAGTTGTCTCCCACCACATATCCACCAGATCTGTTCATGTTTTTAACAAAATGTTATACTTTTCAATATTATAAAGATATAGATTTTAGCTGCTCTTCATAGCTCAGTAGCACAATTTCAGGAAGTAACTTCACTTACGTAACATAATTTAGAAAAGTTGAAAGTGGTTCAAAGGCATGATTTCTAAAATACTGAAATTCTGTCAGCAGTTTGAATTTTAGTTTGTCATCAATTGTAGAGACGGTAAGAGGACCAGTTTCCTTGGCCAAGAAGTTTCCATAATCTGTGGTTTGTAAGTGTAACTTCAGGTCTAAAACAGAATTGAAAAGATAATAACAATAAATGTATTGTTTTCAAAGAAATTAAGTGACAAATCATACTGATTTCCCATTTCAATGACATGTATACAGTTGCACACAATATTTATTTTATTTTTTAAACACTTCCTAGATCAAAGCATCTCAAACCAATAATCATCATGATACCCTAAAATACTATAATAGCTTATTCAATAACAAATATAACATATTGATTAAAAAACAGTGGGAAGGAATATTTTCACATTTTATATTGGGAAGGCCTTGGTGAAGAATATATTTTCAACAGACACTTTAAAGATCATATATTGTAGTAGGCATTTCGGGATCGGGGAGCATTCCAGAGTGTGAATGTTCCTGTGTTTAGTTTTAATCTCCAATCTGGCTACAAATCATAATTTGTTTAGAGATTATAAATCTGGATTTGAAATCAAATCTGAAGCAATTTTCTAAATCACAATTGGCGCAAACAATAGTTTCTGTTGAATTCAAAAGATAAAAGTGTAAGTCAGAAATTAGAGAATGTATAACCGAACCAAGATAAATAAATAATTTATTAGGCATGTTGTTCTCCTAAGAAGCCAAAATCTGAAAGCAGAATGTGCTCTTAGCCTCTCATCCTGGTTTACAAAAGCCTGGACCCTAACTAAATAAAACTAGATAGAAATGTTATTCTTTGAATAAGCCAGCAAAACTTACTTGCTATGGCAATCATAATCTCTCCTCAAAATAGGACTATATCAGATCTAAACTGCCACTAGATTGTAGCAATGAGAAAGTGTAACTCAGGTGTCATCTAATGGCTATCTGGAATTATGCAGCTCACATCTGGTATCCCAGATTAAATATATAAGGGGCAATCATTCTGACTGAGTTTAAGCAATTTAATCATAGTTGACATTGAGTTCAATTTCAATTTCAGTTAACTGCAATTTCTATACAATCCACTTACTTACCTTGATTCAACTCCCTTTTGGGATAGCAGCCCTTGCATGCCACAAAATGATCCAGTTCAGATTTCTAGACTGCTCCTGAAGGTTGGACTACAGTGACTATATCCTTTAATTGTTCCCAATACTCCAAATTGGAATTATTATATCGGATTGCATTTGCCATTAAAGTGCTAACCAATATAAATCCAGATATTGGGTATGGAGCAATTGTTGTTGTTGTTGTTGTTGTTGTTATTATTATTATTATTATTATTCTTTCACTACTCATTTATTCCCCAAGCAGTAAAAAATTTATAGCAGCTTTTATAGGAACATTTCAAAAAGAAAACTATGAACATCTTGATTTTTTTTCTTTTAAAAAATTGCAGCTGTATAGGTCAAAACCAATCAGGTAGGGAAATCTAGTTCAAAGAAATGCATCAATCCAAGCTGTAGATGTAACAAGACCAGAGCAAAGTACTGCAAAGCAGCTGTCATGTTGAGTCACACAACCTATTGTATCATGTCAGCACACCATAGTTTATAAGTGAAGATTTCTTGCAGAGCACACTATGAGTGCGAGCTTAATTAATATGTTTCAAAATGTTTAGGCTTCAGGAATGCAGTAGGCAATAATCATCTTACATGCCTTCTTTTATTTCTATCAATTCCTACATAATTTCTGGAAACTAACTTCTTCGATTCCAGGAGCAGTAATTTCCTCTTTCCATTACAATGAAATTGAAAGCTCCAGTTCCTTAGTATCATTCTCATAATGATGGTTGTTGTTTGGATGGGTGAGTTTTCCTAAGAAAAATCAAAACTTTTGGAAGTTCATTTTAGTAGGGAGGAAGAGAGAGAGAATAATTGTATGCTAAATAAATCAGAAAAATGTACCAGAATGTATCAGAAAAAAGGTGGTGTTGGAGATCTGTGAAGAGATTGGGCTACTAGATTGGTGCTGTAAATATCCAGGCAGCTGTGAATGACAGCAACACATTTTCTGTATGTCTTTATTGATATCTAGCATCATGCAGTCTTTCAAGGTTAAATCTAGCAGTCAATTTATGTCTGCCTTTAGCCTGCCAATATAAACTAATCAGGATTGTATGCTAAACAAAGTGCTGCAAAATTAAAAACAGTGATCTGTTGGTAAAACATTGTGAAGATTATAGCCTTACCTGCAGTAAAAGGGTGAGATGTGAAATAATCAGAGGCATTGGCCCTGCATATTTGCTCCCTGATTTATTTATTTTCTTTATTTTCTTTTTTTAGATAGAAACGGTACATAGATGAAACTCTAAATGCAAGATTTACCTGGAGTTGATCACCTCTCAGACTGCCCTGAAGAATTCAGAAAGATCAGGATCCAAAAATAACCTATAATGACCTCAAAATATGAGCCTGTTGCTGTATTCAAGTGACTCTAATCGCATTGGAAATTTAAAATACCATAAATATAACATGCATAATGCATCTCTAGTAATTTTTAGTCATGCACATGATCACATGAAATAAATTAGTAGGAATTCCTGCATTTGTGGCTTCTTGTTTTGTTACATTTGTATTAATTATTCTGGAATTGCTTTAGGTTCATCTATGGATTATATAGAACCTCTATTCTAGTTTCCTTTGGAAGTATTGAATGCAGCCCACCAATAGTTTAATATAGTCATATATTAGATATATGTACATATTTATTGCAGCTTCTCTTATAAATCTAACCCTAACTCTATAAATCTGTTGCAGCTTCAAGACATCCTAAAGTGTAGCCAAAAATGTTAACAGAGAAATGTTTATGCTTGTGAATTCAGAAAAATAGTCCTAACATTCTACTTCTGCTTGTTTCAGGTAATGTCTTAATGTAGCTAATGGACCTGGCTACTAGTATGATTAAATATTAGACTATAGAAGTACATATCCTCATTATTATTAGAACTGCATAACAGCAGCACAATTCTAGTAGAAGTCATAATGTAACCCAAAAAGCTTACCAACTTTTTTCTCAAGGTGATTTCTGCCTACATCCTAGCTGAGACCTAAAGATCTCTTTGAAAGATAATCCCAGGTTTTAATTTTGCTAATTTCAGTGATATATCCAACATTCTTTTATCAAAGTTTAATCTAATGCCAAGATAAGGATGTTTTCCTCTCTTTAAGAGAGATAATATAATTTTGCATGGCATGGGGTCAGGTTATTTACAGAACCATCTTCGTCCCATTACATCAGCCCAGCATCCCACCCAATCAGGCAGGAAAGTTATGTTGCACACCCCATAAATTAAAGAACTCCAACTGGTGGGGTCCAGGAAGAGGGCCTCCTCTGCCATTGCCTCCACCCCATGGAATATTCTCTCCCCAGAGGTGAGGCAGGTCCCCACTCTCCTGGCCTTCTGAAAAGGAAGAGACATAGCTCTATGGCCTCTGTGGGAAGCCCAAAGAAGCATGCAGCTTTCAGGCTGGTTAGTCCCCTAAAAGCCCTCCTTTGCCTTTTAACTAATTTTAATCTCTTGCCTACTTTTAAACTTTTATATATACTGTTACATATTTTAACATTTTATTGTACAGAGCCCTCTCTGAGAAAGGTGGGCAGTACAGAAATGAGATGATAGATAGGAGAGAGAGAGAGAGAGAGAGAGAGAGAGAGAGAGAGAGAGAGAGAGAGAGAGAGATTAGGCACAGAATGACTGCCAGCGAGAAAGCAATGTAGATTGATGATAGATTGATGATAGATAGATAGATAGATAGATAGATAGATAGATAGATAGATAGATAGATAGATAGATGATTGATACATAGATAGATAGATGATAGATGATAGACAGACAGACGATGATAGATAGATAGATAGATAGATAGATAGATAGATAGATAGATAGATAGATAGATAGATAGATAGATAGATAGATAGATAGATAGATAGATTTCCCCAAAGCCACAACACTGAACTTCAACGTAACCCAACTCACCTTCCAGGGTTTCGCACTGGACTAAGTTAACATAATCAGAAGCTTTCAAGATTCCAGCTTTAAAACCTCGGACCAGTCCTTCTAGATAACCATGATCCACGTTGAAATAAAATTCTGAGTAGCCTGGCATTATGGAAATCTCCCCGTGTGTAGAAACTCCTGAGTTTTGTGTTTCTCTTCAGTAGATGATCACCAGAAGGAGCTAGAACTGGTTGGGTTCAAAGTGAACTCTTTCTTCCTGCTTCATTGTTTCCAGTACAAACTAGCTGTGGTTTTCAGTGCTTACACAACATGCACTTACAAGACAGAACCCTAATTTTTTCCTAGGGGAACTGGACACTTCCCTGTATAAGGGAAATCTGTGCAAGGCAAACAAAGAGTAGAGACAAAGCAAGGAAGCTGTACATTTGTCAAAAGTAGCTTGGCTTTATCTGACAAGAGGTCTAAAAATTGTGTGCAATGTACTGCTTAAAAATATAACTAAATCTGTATACTCAGGAGTGGGTTCTAACTTACCTCGCTGCCGGTTCGCTTCCTCCTGCACCGCGTGGCTACACCTCGTGGGCGCGCACGCGCTTTGCACGCACGCATGTGCAGTCCCAAAAAATAAATTAAACAAATTAAAAAACGTCAAAAACAAGATGGTGATGCATGCGCAGTGCCGGAAACTCGGCTTCTGCGCATGCACAGAAGGAAAAAAAAAACAAAAAAAATTTCAAATTTTTTTAAATTTTTTTTTAAAAAAAAGATGGCATCACCCATGGACCGGCACCGACCGAATTGGATCAGTGACATCATCATGACATCACCAGCGGGTCGCTACCAGTTCGGGAGAACCGGTCCGAACCAGGACGAACCCACTTCTGTGTATACTACTTCTCCTACTTAAACTCTTGTGTCTGAAACCTTTAATTGGCAAAATGGTGTATCATAGGGCAAAACCTTGTCAACAAAGGTACCTTAAATGGGCTAAATTATAGAATGCCAGGAGGGAAAGAAGAGAAAGAACAAGGAACAAGGAGAAAGGAAGCCCCGCACACCCTTGCTGGCCAAGCCACCCCTCACGCACTTCCCCAACCTGTGCCACTCCCCCTGTGCACCTTCACCCATCTGTACAGCACCTGTTGTGCATCCCATGCCTCCTCCCCAAGACATGCTGCCCCCTTGTGCACCATCCATGACCTGCACAGTATTTTTCACAAGCTCCCAGCATTCCCATCACCTCCTCAACCCAGATGGCATGTCTTACACGCCATCTTACAACTGTGTTTCAAAAATTTAACATATAACAGACTCATCACAAATACTGGTATTCTTTGATTTCATAATTTTAACAATTAATGTAGTGTATACTCATAAGCAGATTTCAGACTTTTAGTTAAATTTATTTTATTTAAAATATTTTATTTTTTGTTTCTTTGAATTAAATTCAAAACGGTCCAAAAATAAGGGGGAAATCTGTCTTGATGACATTAACATCTGTTTTACGGAATGTACTAACTCTCACTTTTTGGATGTTCTTCTTACACTGTGAATCTAGGCAATATTGTATGTAAGGCATGATTTATGGCATAAATGACTATTTGAATCCACTTAATCATGTTTTTTTTACATAAATTATGGTTAAGCCAACTATGGATCCAATGAATATCTGCTTTTGATCTTGTAACTGCAAGATTCTGCACAAATTCTCTCCCTACTCTACAGATCTTGATAGGTCCTAATAAAAATTCAATTAGAGAGTAAAAGAAACCAATCAACGTAAGATTTATTCTTTTTATGTTATTTTAATATTAAAAGGACTCACTTTAGATTCAAACCTAGCATGCATGATTAGTTATTTCTATTTTTCCTATGATATTATGAACGTTCATATTTATGTTGCCATTTGTCCTACTTGGGAAAAATTAGATAACATGTTTTTCATAATGTTTGGAGGACAAAGTAGATTTTAAAAAATGGAATTGTGAAAAGAAGTAATTCTGTTAATATAATATTTGTAGCTCATGCTTGAATGTGAAGTCCTTGGTGTTCTCTGAGCTTGGTTGGTTTCTTGCAGACATTTAATTACTCATCTAGGTAACATCTCCAGCACTGAAGATGTTACTTAGTTGGGTAGTGAAACATCTCCAAGAAAATAACCACACTCAGAGTACATCAACGACTCCACACTAATTTTATTCTCCCAGCACAGATCCAAATTATTCCTCATTGCAACTGTTTCCCCCTCCAAAAAAAACTCACTTACCTAATTATTCCAGTATATATACATATCTCACTATATATTTTTTGCATAAATAAAACGGACATAAATAAATACATATAAAAACGGACTGTCGTTGTAAGTAACTGCCTGGATGGCCCCTGGAGGGGCCGAAAGGCAAAAAGGAAGCAGTATGCTCCCTCCCATATTTGGGTATACCAGGTGATTTAACAGAAAAAAATATATATATATATGGTGTGTGTGTGTGTATGTATATATATGTTTATTTTCTAATTTTACTGTATTGTTACTTAACCCTCTGATAATTTTTTTTTCTCATGTAAAACCGCTACTATATAATAAACTGAATTTTACTTTCTGCATATGACCAGTAGGGGTCTCCCCAGCACCATGACAAAAACTCACAAAACACTTTGGGTGGAAGTAATGAGGAAGAATTTTAAAATCTGAGTTGTTTCTAGTCAAGAAGCAACTTGCTTTGATTTTCTATATATTTCTGTGTTTCCTTATAATGTATTCATTTTTTTCCCCATCGCACTGTTTTCTGTCTGGGGAAAATGGTGTTGGCAAAGAGCAGGTGACAAAATGATCTCTGAGTAATCGGTACTTCCCACACAAATATATGTGGTTTGAATCAGGAGAAGCAAATGGAAAATGAGGGGTTTTTTTTAAGCATGTGCTCACAGGACCTACTTATTCATCTTAACTGAAAAAATGCTTATGCTAATTTCTTCTTGAAAGGAAGCAGATTATGAATTGTTCTAAGGAATCAATAAAATAAATAACTTCCTTGTTATTGAACAAGGTTACACCATGTGTTGGCGTAGGCTGCTTTAACATTTTTTCTTAGCATGTTTTCAGTCAAAATAAGGGAGAGAAGACCTTGCTAAACGAAGATCTTGCTGATTGCACCAATATTTTTCTAAGCTCTGCAAAACATTAATATGCAAACTCACCCCCTGACATCTAACAGGATAATGAAAATGCTTCAGGCAGCACCTTAAGGAGGGAAAGCAGGTGGGTATAACAACAAAGTTTAACTATATTATTAAAATGTGCAGTGGATAATTAAAAAGCATGTTGGGTTGAGATGTTCTGCAGTCTTTCAAAGTAGCCGCTGAAATATGAAACATCTACTTGCTGACTGGCCCACCCTTTCACTTATTCCAAAGGCATGCAACACTGCCAATAAACTATTAGACATGGTGGAAAAAAGAATAGGACAAAGCCAGAAAGAAAGAAAGCAACCACAAAAGATTTTAGCTGTCTGCTGTATGAAATTCTGGACAAGGTTGACTCAGCCTTCCATCCTTCCGAGGTCAGTAAAATGAGGACCCAGATTGTTGGGGGCAATATGCTGACTCTGTAAAACCACTTAGAGAGGGCTGTAAAGCATTGTGAAGCCGTATATACGGTAAGTCTATTGCTATAAGTTTGCAGGACACCAGTTTGCAGAAAACATTTTTAATACAAGCAATGCAATTAAATATAACGGAGGTGGCTTTCAGAAACTATTGGATTTCTGCCCCATCACATACAGGTAGCCCTCGACATTCGTAGTGACTATTTGAAGTTACAATGGCAGTGAAAAAATGACTTACAACTGATCCTCGCACATGCAACTGTTGTAGCATTAGCCTGATCATGTGATCAAAATTCAGGCGCTCGGCAACCAACATGTATTTACGATGGTTGTAACGTCCTGGAGTCATGTGATCACCAGTTGTAACCAAGCAAAATCAATGGGGGAGGGAAGCCAGATTCACTTAACAACTGCATGGTTGGCAAAGCAACCATGGCAAAAAAGGTCATAATATTGGGCGCGATTCACTTAACACCCACCTTGCTTAGTAGTAGAAATTCTGGTCCCAATTGTCATTGTAAGTTGAGGACTACCTGTATGCCATAATACTGCAAATGACAACCTTTATCAAGAACCATCCAGCACTGTACTGATCCAGGATTGTGCTAACCAGAAAGGGCTTACCTGCCCAGGTGAGCTTTTCTGAACTCCAGTATTCGCTTGTTGACTTTTAGCCCTTTCTTGGTTTGTTCTCCATGTCTAACTTCTTCTACAGCTCTGTCTTCCTACTTCTCCCTGTCATGTATGCTGAGAATATTTCATCCAACTTACTTGCTGATGCTTTGCAATAGATGTAGTCCTGCTTAGCCAATCCATCAGCTGTGAGCAAATGAACAATTATTATCTTATTCTCTTGCATGGTTGGGGATTATATCAATTGAAATCCAGTACATCTGGACGAGCTCTAGGCTGTTGAAGGGTCTCTAAAATATTATGTCCTGGAGTCATTAGTTGAGCTAGGAAATGTAAACACTATCCATGTTAATATACTCAGGAGTGTGATAGTGATTTGGAGGCCTCCGTTGTGATATTTTTAGTGGTGTGGAGAACAGTTAATACTGATCTGCTTTCCACCCCATATCATCCCACCCCAACCTTTTAGGCTTTACATAAACAAAAGACAATTTGTAAAGTTGACCTCACATACTCTAAATTGTAGCACCATTGTGACTATGGGACTTTAAAGATTTATTTCTTTTGTCCAAATGTAAAAATGAACTCACTGCTTTGGAATAAGTACTATTTTGCTTTAGAAAAGAGTAATATCCACAAACAGAATAAACTGAGCATCTGGAAACATATACATGCCTATCCATCTGCTTGATAATTCTAAAACATATTTGAAAAGAAGAAATGATTCAATGATGTGCATCCTCAAACTCATTAACGGTTGGCATTACAGTGTTGCCTCAGGTTGTCACGCTAAGATCTAGTTGCATTACTATCTGGAAGATTACGGAACTTTTCATGTGGTGGTAGCTTGAAAGAGCTAACAACCTGTCTGGCACCTTGAGCAGTCATCTTAGATACTACAGAATCCAGACTTTTCACAAAATGACAAAAACAGGCTTGTACCATCTCAGTTTAAGCTCTGCCTCTTTCGTATGTTATGATGTATGTACAAATTGTCATAATGTCTTTTCTTGTCCCCCTCAACTCCACCCTTGCAGATGCTTCTAAAGCAGAATTTATCTAACCCTCTGAAAGAGTAGCCACAACAAGAACAGTTTAGAATTGGCAGTTTTTTTCCAAGTTGCTCTTTAGAATCCCTTATTTGGAAATGTATCAAAGTGGGGGGGGGAGTATAAAAGAAGACTTTTTGAGAGTGTTAGCCATATAATACATCACAATAATTCAAGCAAATAAATCACCTACATCCCATGAGGATACTCCTTTAAAGCACACTCCCAGAAGAATATAATTGAGAGTATTTTTAGCAGCTTTAAACTATTCTTGTTAAACTGTACCCAAGGATTGCCTGTTAAGCATTTTTTCAGCTGTGATTCTTTTTGCAAGAAAGTATATTTAATAATAGAGTCATAGAGAATCACAATGCAAACTTTCTAGAAAATATATACCAATGGCAAATGCTGTATATTTAATGGTCAAAAATGGTAGGAAGCAACGTAATGTTTCTTTTAAAAAGTGTCATCTAGATTTTATGGTTACTTATTTGTGTTATTAACATCCACATTCCAGCTTAGAAAATAACATTAAAAAGGTTTTATATATACTGATCAACTATAGAAAGAACACGTGTATGTTTTTATGTGCACATGTATACATGTGCAAACAGATATCCACAAGCAGATTAACTTATAATTCAAGAACTTTCTAAGGTAGGTTCAAAATATTCCATGTAGTCAAAAGTTTCATTTTGCAATTAAGGTACAACACATATGTATTCAAGTTGAACTCTCCCATAATATACCTGGCTGGTTGGTTTATTGATTGATTCAATTCATAAGCTGCCTTTTCACCAACAAATGATCTTCACTCATGGATTTTTCCCCCACCAAATTTAATTCATCTTCCAAGTTGAAAGGGCATAAGCAAAATTAATATTTCAGACCGTTGACTTGAACGGGAGTACAAATGCTTACCCAGGCCTACAACTGAGGGGCTATAGGTTCAGTAATAGAGAAGTAGCTATAAATCAATGTTGAAATAAGGTTGATCAGAGGCATCACTTAATGGGACATAATGTTGTTAATTTACAAGGCACACATGAAAATGTCCAGTGTACTTTCATGCACATGTACACTTGTCCACACAAACAAGAGAAGTAAGCATATTGCTCTGGTTGACTGCAAATGCAAAGCAAGCAATCAGGAATGCAAGCAAATTATAGAAAAACAATTAAAGGAAGCAAAGATTATCTAGTTATTTTGCTTACTGTGTGCAAACTTGGAAAAGATTTGGTCTTTGGGGAGCTGTTTTGTTGATAGAAACAAATAATCAGCAAATGAATGAACAGCACCTGGAAAATGAAATTACTTGCTCTGTTTATGAACTGCCCATTAGAATTTAACACTGCTGGCTTCACGGACAAATCAATGTAGTTTTCTTGACTGTGATACACAAGTCGGTTTGCCACTGTTTTTCCTAGGACATTTTTCAAATCAGAAGTTACAAAATTGTTATTAAATTTTGTAGAATTTATCTTCAGGATAGATAGATGTTATATTAAATAAAACACTTATTTAAAGAATTTGGACATTAGTATGAAAGACTAAATATTAGGTAGTTTAATTTAAGTATTCAGACATTTTTCTTTCATGATTCATTCAATTGTGGAATATCCCCAATACAGTTTCAACTATATAATCAGTCTCAAGATACAATATTTATAACTCACTAGGTTTACTTATCACTTCTTGACCTTTTTTTTCCTATCATAAAAAAAAAAAGACTTGTTAAAGAGGAAGCCAAATGCACCATGCCTTTGAGCAGGTAATGCTAGTCAGTTTGCAACTTTTATGTATGGGGACCTCTGTTGAAAAAGAACCCTTGATTGGAAGGAGATTGGGACAAGAGAACTGTGCTGGCTTATCAAGGGTTTAGCCTAGAATTAAGAACTGTCTCTTTAAGACATAGCATTCTGGGGAATGTAGTCCATGCCATGTAGTCCATGGCATGTGATCATAACTGTGTACTCTTATTGGTCATTGAAGTATGCCTGGGGGGCGGGAGTAATCGAAGTACGGTATCCCAAAGGAAGTCACTTTTCAAGCTAGCTACCGGGAAAGGATGCCTGAAGAGGGAGATGGGGAAGTGTTAATCCTTTTTTACAATATTCGTGATGGTTCCAGATTATGACTGTAGATTCAGAAGAACTTCTACATAACCGTGAGTGTTGTCAGAGGATGCCTGAAGAATAAAATATAATCTGATTGAATGTACCACTGCGTTGTGTTAAACTGCCTGATGATAGCATAACCAATCTACGCTTGATTCAGAACAAGGACCTATGACTACAGGTAGTCTTTCATTTAGCGACTGCCTTGTTTAGTGACCATTTGCAGTTATGACAGTGATGCAAAGTAACTTTGCAACTAAGCCTCACTTTTACAACTTCTGCAAGTCTGTAAAGCAAAGGAAATCTGAAGTAAGCATAAGCAGAATTGGGGTTTCCCTTAGTTATATTTAATGATTGAGTGGCCAGTTTCAGTGGTGGATGCTAAATGACTACCTATGCAACTCTCCACCACACATATTGATCATCCTCTGTTATAGAATATCTGCTTGAAACTAATGCTGGGATGGGAAACCATAGCTCACTTCAGGGGTGGGCTGCTGGGGGTTCGCAGGGGTTTGGGAGAACCTCTAGCTAAGATTCTGTGCAGTTTGGAGAACCCCCAAATCCTACTCTTGGCAGGCCCCGCCCACCCCACCCTGCCCCTCCCAGGAGTCCCCACGCGGCCCGTTTTGGATGCAGGTAAGTGCAAGGCACGCGTGGAGGCTCGGGGAGGGCGAAAAACGGGCCTACCGGAAGTTCAGGAACACCAGAAACAGACCCGTTTCCAGCCTCCTGAGGGCCTCCGGAGCCTGGGGAGGGCAAAAACGCCCCCTCGCTGTGGTGCAGGAGGCCAACTAGGCCACGCCCACCATGGCCACGCCCACCCAGCAATCGGGCAGAGAACCCCTTGCTAAAAATTTTGAAGCCCATCCCTGGCTCACTTGTTAATTTTATGCAGGGCCAAGGCTTGCCAAACAGGGCTTAAAGTTTAGTCTATACCAGGGGTGTCAAACTGGCGGCCGGCAGGCCGGATGTGTCATGCACAGGCCACGCCCACCCCAGCTCTGTGAAGGGAAAAATGTTGCGATACGTCACGTGATGGCAACATGATGTGGCAAGTTTGACACCCATGGTCTATACTATAACCTTTTTGAAGATTTGCCTGAGTATCCAAGGTCTTGACAGAATGAAGCCTTACACATGATCTTCCTTCCATTCTCTCCAACATCCATCCATTCCTCCAGCAAATCTGGACAGTGGTATTCTCATTTGTTTGAAGGCCATACAGCTTGCCAGGTAATTGAGATTCTTACAAAGAAGGTTGAAGTGACTAGGAAAGAGGATCAGCATGCAAGCACGATCCTATCCAATGAAGTCAAGAGTGGAATTGAGTTGTGCTTAGATTGTGGCACATGTATTTATATGTTTCTTAGCATAAAATAGTGGGAAACTTTGGCCCATGGTTTATGGCATTTGTGGGTCAAATTGTGTTCTACAAAAGGGTCACTGTGGTCTACAAAACTGAGGTTGGGAAGGTCCTGTGAAGCTCCTAAGGCTTCAAATTGGCTTCCTCAGGCTAACCAAAGGCACACAGTTCAATCCAAACTCTCAGGTGTAAGTAAATCTTTAATGTCCATTTTAGTGATTTGTACCTTCTGCCTGAGCCACATGATTTTATTTATAATGGTAATTTTCTTTCTCTATGCCTACATTCTATAAAACATGAGACTAGAAAAATCCATCTTGCTGCAGATCGACATTCAGTTAATACTGAATTTGACAGATTTCTTCATTGCCTTCTTTTCATTATTTCTGGATAATTATGCTTCAGTTTGTATATTGCGTACAAAAGGGGTGGAAATGTTCTTTTATCTTTTTTTAACTTTTGTGCTGTTATTATTATTATTATTTATTATATTTCTATGCCGCCCAACTCCCAAGGGACTATGGGCGGCTTACAACAATATAAAAAACTATTAAAAGAAAACATAATAAAAACAGTTAAAAACTCATACACGCCGTTTCATGGCCGGATCTCGCCAAATTACAGAGGCGAGATCAACGGCCCCAAGCCTGCCGGAACAGCCAGGGTCTTCCCTGCTTTCCGGAAGGCAGCAGGGTGGGGGTAGTCCGGATCTCAGGAGGTAACTGGTTCCAGAGGGCCGGGGCAGCCACAGAGAAGGCCCTCCCCCTTGACCACCTGTCCAGCAGCATATGAAGATGTTGTTCAACACTGTCACTTAGGCAGCAATTTTCTCTTGGTATAAAGATTAACCTTGCAGAAAAACATTTCCAATGAAGCAATCCCTTTTTCTTATTTGCAATCCCTTGGTACTACCACTTGCTGTTACTTGCCTATCAAGGTCTCCTGTGAGGTATCCCTGGCAGATTGTAATATGCTAGCTCAAACAGAGAAAAACAGAATGATTTCTTGCTGTGAATCATAGGGAAAAAATGACAGCTGTGTTTGGCAATGCTAATCAACCTGTCTGTGAATAGGAGTGCTAGTTTTTAATCTTGATTCTGTCCGGCAGCATGTAGACTCTAGATCGGAGGTGTCCAATCTTGGCAACTTGTGGACTTCAACTCCCATAATTCCCCAATCAGTCATTCTGAGAATTGAAGTCCACAAGTCTTAAAGTTGCCAAGCTTGGACATCTCTGCTCTAGACAGAGAATACATCCTGCATTTTCCCTTTTCAGAAGACTGAAGAAAAGAAGGTGACCCTGGACATACTTGCCCAGAGTCAATCTTCTGACAACAAAAAATGTGGCCCTCCTTTAATTACATAACTTCTATTTTATAAACCTGCAGAGTTACAAAAGTTAGTGGAACCCTTATGACTGGTACAGCTATAACTCCCATGCTTTCAGGTATTTTTACCTGAAAAGGGAAGAAAGAATTTAATAAACTTAATGTAAGTGTCTATATTATTGCTAGAAGGTGCTAACAACCACCACAAGAACCTCCCTCCCACCCACCCCCAACACACACACACACACACACACACACACA
The DNA here is from genome assembly GCA_003457575.1 of Thermophis baileyi. Classification (NCBI taxonomy): domain Eukaryota; kingdom Metazoa; phylum Chordata; class Lepidosauria; order Squamata; family Dipsadidae; genus Thermophis; species Thermophis baileyi. The sequence goes on from QLTV01004142.1 coordinate 307,743, forward strand.
CATATCAAACCTTTTTAGAATGAGGTTCAGAAGCAGATGTAAAAATAGAACTGATACTCTGGTGTTAAAAATATACAGTAATGTCAGTGCACCTCAGCTATTGCTGCAAGTAATATTCTGAGATAATCTCTGTTAACAGTGTGGACTCAAATAAGAAGGTCAGAACTCTCTTAAAGACATAGCTATCCCATCTCCCATTTCTTTTTTCATGGTGCACTTGCATCACCACAATATTACACAGCAATATTTATTTATTTATAAAAGTTATTGGCAGTCCATCTTACCATAAGGTAACTCTAAAAATAAACATAGGTAAATATATGTCGGTGCCTTAAGTTGATATTTCATGTTCCATACTTTAAAGGCTACAGCCAGACAGCATAATAGATGCCAAAGATTGTCTCTAGGGTGGTTTATTTATGTAATCTATGATAGATGTGACCTTCATTTGTCGAATAAGATTTAGACATGTGCAAACAGCTGAGCAATTTGGCAATGCCCTCACTTCCTATTTTTAGGAAAGATTTCCCAGCATTGTGCAGATCAAATGATTTCAGGTTATTTGTTATAATTTCCCATGAAGTAGATCTCCTTTATAGTGAAAAACTCTTCATTTAATTTACATTAAGATCTCTACCACACAAAATTGTTACAAATTCATATTTTTATCTATTGTATTTAAACTTCTTTAAACATGTTGATAAATTACATTGCATTTAGCAGCACTTACTCCCTCAAAAAACGTGTAAAAAATGCAGTGCCTAACGTTTTTCCATGACATTTTTTCTTACGGCAGTTTATTGTACAGTTCCAAATTATTCAACTTCCAGTGTTCCAATGGTGAGTTTCCCTACACGTGTAGCCAAATTGTCATCTCCTGCATAAAAGTGGTTAGAATCAGGACAACTGTAGGGTAGTCTTCCCCAACATGAAGTTAAAGATGTCAGATTCCAATTCCTATAATTCCCCATGCAAGCTGGAGGATTTCTGAAAATCAAGGGTTATCCATCTGGAGAAGCCCCAGGTTGAGGAAGGCCTGCAGAAATGAAAAATAAAAATTTACACCATATCCCACCTTTTTATTTTTATTTTTTAGAACACCAGCAGAGATGTTTGAGGAATGAGCAGACGCAATACAGAAAAAAGCAAACGGAGGAAGGCAGTGACGGTGATTTCAGCAATCAAAACCGTTTCCCATTGAGAGGCTTTGAGAATTAGGATTCTGGCAAAAAATGAAGTAGACATTAAAACATGGATGACTAGAGATGGCAGTATTGTCAAGTGTTCCAATGAAGTTACTACTGACAGGGCATATTTAAGGCTCTACTTTAAAGCAGTTCTTGTTTAAACCTCAAGAGAGAAGCCTCTCTGCAGACCAGTATGTACCGCTTATCATCTCCTGAAGTTTCAGCACATATCTAAACAGAAACACCTGTTTGGTTGTTGTTGTTTTCATTATAAATTAAAGCAGAAGTCAAAGAAGTATTAATATGACACACAGGCTGATAACTTTGTATTAGACCTCTATTCTCACCCAGATCTTCTGCTTCATTGTCATTGGCAATGGGACCAGTCAGATGTAGGAAACGGCCACACAAGAAGGGAGTCAGCCACACAATAAGTTAGGACTGATATATTCATTCATTAAGCACTCACTTACTCACTCACTCACTCACTCACTCACTTGTTCATTCATTCATTCATTCATTCATTCATTCATTCATTCATTCAATTTAATCTATTAGTAGAATTCTTGGTACTACCTCTTCCATTCCTAGAACAACATTGGGAGCCTAGGAAATAGTAACCTGCACATAGTCACCAAATGAGTAACAATGGCTGGGAGGCCACTTGAATTTGCATTGTGTGGTCCTAGTTCAACATACTGTATGTTGTCTACTGTAATATATTGACTTGTGTAGAAGAGGAGCATGGAAGCCATATCTTCCAATATTGTTTCTTGTATCATAACAGAATTACTACTTCTGTAAAAGCTCTGCCATAATTGCATACCTACTGATGTTTGCTCTACCTGTCCTTTTTTTTCCCCTACCTAATTTCATTCTCTAACTTGTCTTCTCCTGGGAAAAATATATGTACGGTTATATTGCACTTTAATTAAGCTAAAAGAAAATGACTCTCACTGCTAAAAAGACTTAGTCTTGCTAATCAGGAAGCTGTCCTTCAGTTGAACAAGAATATCATAGACAGGTATAGGAGGAGCATCTACCAAGAATCTAAAACTATACCGAAGAGATATTTCTATCATTGCTTCATGTAATGTCTACAATCACTTAACTGTATGGAGAAATTCTCTCATACATGCTTTGTGTTATGAATCAATAGTTGCTCAGTAGCCAAGGTTATTGTGACGCATCAGCAATGCCCAGGAGAATCAAAATCCCAGAACTGAACTTGACAAGAAATATGTCGGCTAGGTAACCTCTGAATAATAAATGGCACCAAACAGTATCTAACTCTATTCATCACTTATTTGTGTCACAAAAACTTTACAATATTTTTATGAGAAGCAATTTGATATTGTACAACTTTCAGTTTATTTATCACTTCATTAAAATGTCTACATCATATTGCCCATCAAAGTAAGTATAAAATCTTTCTTGAGCTGAACTCAATTTCTGGTGTCCATATAGTTATATGCTATACACCAACATTCAAATTATATGCAGGACTACACATTGTGAAACTTGTGTCCTTCTATCCATACCTACCCTGTATTTGCAAACAAAATTAAGCATTGCAGCAAATGCCAACAACATCTTGTGACTACCTTTCAAAGATATTAGAACTTGTGTAAGGACTGCATACTTAGAATTTCTCCGAGCCTGAAAAATTAAAGTTGGTTGAAGAATATTAAGCATCATTGAAGAATTGAGGGAGTTTTCAATAGTAAATATCTGGGTCTACTAGTCTTTGTAAATCATGAGAGAAGCACTGTTGTACACATCTCATTAAGATCCTTCAAAAGCTTTGGCTTCTTCTCTTACTTCCTAACTGAAGTAACAATGAAGTTTATAAAACAAACTATATATTAAGGCACAAATAATTTTCTCCCAAGAGTTCATATTTTCTTTCTATAGGCACAAGAAGAAACGAGGGAGCTGATGGCTGACACAAGTGAGTTAATTTAACTAGCAATTAACTGGATAGGTATTACATGTATCTAGGCAATTGCTCTACACAATGCCATATTTATTGTTATTAGCCACCTGGTTGTTGCCTAATCGTCAATGATGTCCTAAGCCATATTTGGACTTAAATTTCATTTAGTAGGCTAATTAACAGTCAGCTCAACAGAGTTATCGTACAACCCTTCCATTCCCTGCCAAGTTGATAATTATTATTCTCTCCCCTTATTACTTATCCTTTTTCCTTCCTTTGCTTAGACTTTTTTTCTAAAGACCATACTACACAATTCAGACCACTAGAGAAGAGATGCCAGGATTGTTTGCTTATCCATATACTCTCTGTTCCTAGATAGAAATATATTTAGGGAAAGGATTCTACCATCATCTGACTTGTTACTTTTAATTATTGAAAGTCACCTCTTTTTCAAACAGATATGAACCTCTACTGGTATAAACCCACCTTTATATTCTTTATTGTCATCCTACAGACAGAGAAATATTTGCCTCCATTCTTATTTTTCTTTCCAAGAATAAACTAAGGCAGGCCAAAACAAAAAACAAAAAACAAAAAACACCACAATTCATAGCTAACATGGACCCTTGTTATTGTTCATGTTAGTTGGAAGTGGTAAGAATTGCACTAAAAATATCCAAAAGCATATGGTGAACTGACTTTGCTGAAGCAGATTCGCTAAAACAAAACAAATGGAAATAAATATTATGTAAACCATATTGTGGAATTGGCTCAGAACACTTTATTTTTTATGGCAGAAGACAAGGAGCACTTACTATTCATTCTATGCCCTGGGATGGTATTGGTATTTAAATCTTATCATTGGCAAGAAGACAGTACTCCATCACTTTTTGTGTGTGTGCCTTTGAGTCAGTATTGACTCATGGAAACTGCCTGGACTGCTCCCTGCAGTTTTCTTGGCAAGATTTCAGAAGTGGCTTGCCATTGTCTACTTCCTAGGGCTGAGACAGAGTAACTGGCCCAAGATCACACAACTGGCTTTGTACCTAAGGTGGAGATTAGAACTCACAAGCTCTTGTCTTCTAGGTTGATGCCTGGATTATTATATATAGTTCTTTTAGCCAACAAAGAACAGCTGGAGGAACATCTACAGTAGCCAGAGCATCTGCCCTTTAAACATCTTCCACCTGAATTCTTTTTCTCCCTCTGCTGATTGATAGGATTAACCCTCCCAATTTAAGCTTTGTCATGGAAGAAAAGTGGGAAGCATATATTAAGCAAAAATAAATAAATAAGATAAATGTTAAAAGGCTGTCAGCCACTATTTAAAAATCTTCCCCAGTTTTCATTTGCTAGATGAGAATGCCGGATTGTTTTTAGACAAAAATAGATTGAGCCAGATTCCAAGTTACCCTTCTGTAATGGAAGATCTCTTTCCATTTGCAGAAAGGACTGCAGTCTAGTGGCTCCAGGTGACTTTTGCTAGTACCTGTTCCCCAGCAACCCCCTTTCAAGTTGTTCCAGAAGGTAATCCAACCCTCCAGAACAGATTTATAGGGGAACATAAATAGAAGACAGTATTAATGAAATCCCCCCCAATGCATACTTCACTTCCAAGAAGAGCATCTCTTGGAAGTCAGTAGAGCTCTATTCATGGCAAATCTGGAATCAAGTCATTATAATAACTTTTGTTCATAATACTTTACGGTTGTTAGCTTGTTTTTAAATCTGTTGAGGGGGGAAAATCCTGGAGGGACTGAGAGCATTAAATTAATTCTTTCTCTATATACAGCCACTGAATAAAGGCATGGGAGCCACTGAGCTCCTATGAAACATAGGATGGCTTTAACCTTATTAAGTTACTGGATGAAGCATTATTATGAACATTTGTTGCCAAGGTTAATGAAAGCCAATGGAAAAATCTGTTATTTTAGTTGTATAAATGAGACACGGGTAATGGAAATTTGTTCTGTGGAGCCATTTTATGTCCTATCGTCATTTTTGAGATTGCATCTCCTTATCGTATTTTTCTTCCTTTTCTGCTATTATTGGCAGAAATGAGCTGATGGTATAACTAATTGATAAAAACATTCCTTTTATAGCCTGTATAATACGCTGTGACAGATTCAGAAACCTATATTTATCTCTAACTTCCTCAATTTCAGGAACAGTAACTTCCTCATTTTGGTAAACTCCATGCCTAAAAGCTGAACAGTTTTACTATCTTTCTTACAGTTGTGATTAATAATGCTGGGGTTTTTTTTCTTCCAATAAAAATCAGGGAAGTATTCTAAAGTTCATTTAAGGAAGGGGAGTAAGAAAAACAGAATCACAAGTACACTTAAATAAATCTGTTTCAATATAAATAATGCAGACTGAAGTAATATACCCGAGAATTAAAGGCAGAGATAGAAATTTGTGAAAAGATATGACTTCAAGACTTAAGTTGCAAAAATATGTGTGATTAGTAGACAGCGCCAAAGAATTGTACTTATGACTTTGCTGCCATTTGGTGTTCATCCCTGTCTTTGCAGTCAAGCTCTCATACCTCCAAGATAATAACATGGGGGGGGGGGGAAAAATGGCTGTGTTCCTTCAGAATGAGAGTTTCTTTTTTACAGCAGTGGTGGAATTCAATTTTTTTTACTACCGGTTCTGTGGGCATGGCTTGGTGGGCGTGGTGTGGCTTGGTGGGTGTGGCTTGGTGGGTGTGGCAGGGGAAGGATACTGCAAAATCTCCATTCCCACCCCACTCCAGGGGAAGGATACTGCAAAATCCCCATTCTCTCCCCACTCCTGAGGGAAAGATATTGCAAAATCTCCATTCCCACCCCACTCTGGGGCCAGCCAGAGGTGATATTTTCCGCTTCTCTGAACTACTCAAAATTTCTACTACTGGTTCTCCAGAACCTGTCAGAACCTGCTGAATAGCACTCCTGCTTTAGCCTTGGTCCTTCTTTAGATTGACTTCTGCAGATAGGCAGCTAGGGAAGAGGAAACATTCCTTTCTTTGACTTGAGCTGAAGTTGGAAGCCATTCTTTAAAATTGTCTTCATTGTGAAGGAATACTTTCTGAAGCAAATACTTTCTGGGGGCTATTTGCTTGATTTTTTTTTCCTAAACCAAGGGTGAAAAATATGATACTTTGAACTCACATTTCCATATGTTGCCTTTTTCCAAGAGTTTAAGGAACCTGGGCAATTAGGGGCTGAAACAAAGCAGTAATGCTCTCAGGAGTTTCATCTTTAAGGCTGTGATTCATCACAAGACCCCCTACAGGAGCCCACCAGGAAGAGCCACTATGATTCTATCATTAGAGGAAAAAGACAGTCATCTTAGACAGCAGATCTCTAAAATTTGTACTGAGAAGTAAAATAATTCATTCTGGTTATTGCTTAGGATCATTGGTTGTTGACTTCTATTTCAATGCAACAATTTTAGTGTTTGCAAACTGTAGGCAGATGTGGTTTTTATATTAATATGAATATATACATTTTACTTAAATTATTATTTGTCAGAGCGAACTAACTTCATATACCAGCATAATATAAGGCGTTTCTAGAATGCTTCTATGTCTCAAACATTTTCTATGCAGCCACAAGATGGTGCAGTTTGGCTAATTATGTCTTTAATTTGTTTCAAACAGAGCTTCAAAACAACTGAAAGCATCATTATATATTCTCAGATACATTTTTAGTTCACTTTGCTTTCTAGATGTAGAGTTCTAACTTCTGCCTAATATAAGAAGGACATTGTGGAGCTCCCATCCTGCAGCTTGCCTAGTTTAAAAAAGTGACTTTAAAAATTCCCAATAATTTTTATTTTCAAAGAAAGACTTTGTGATACTCTCCCACAAATGATACATATAAATTGAGATAATAGCAGCTTCTAAATTTGCTTTGTCTCCTTTCTCAGTTATTTTATTCTATTTTCTAACATCTTAACAGTTCTAGAAATAATCTGATTCTTGTCCATTTGCAATATTTCTTGGATCGCAGCTTGATCAAAGCAGTGAAAGCTGTCCAGAAATAAAGCATCAAATTGTACTGGTTTGCACAGCAATGATGAGCATGAATTGAGGATGGAAAATCAGCCAGGCAACTAGATGTAGATTATCCCCACTCTCCTGTATCCCATAGCTACCTATGGTTGTGAAAGATGGACCATGAAAAAATTAGACCAGAGGAAAATGGACTCATTTGAGCTGTGGTGCTGGAGAAGACTTCTGGCATTCCTTGGACAGTAAAGGTGACAAACAGACAGGTACTGGGGTATATAAATAGAATAGAATAACAGAATTGGAAGGGACCTTGGAGGTCTTCTAGTCTAACCCCCTGCTTAGGCAGGAAACACTATACCATTTCAGACAAATGGTTATCCAATCTCTTCTTAAAAACTTCCAGTGTTGGAACACCCACAACTTCTGGAGGCAAGTTGTTCCACTGGTTAATTGTTCTAACTGTCAGGAAATTTCTCCTTAGTTCTAAGTTGCTTCTCTCCTTGATTAGTTTCCACCCATTGCTTCTTGTCCTACCCTCAGGTGCTTTGGAGAATAGCTTGACTTGATAAAACCAGACAATATCCCTGGAAGGCAAAAATCTTAAAAGTTCATCTTAATTATTTTGGCCATCTCATGTGATCAAACTCACTGGAAAAGATTGTTATGCTCAGAATGGTCAGCTTGGAAAGGAAATGAGGCCAACATAAAACATAGTAGCTAGACACCATCAAAGCCAACACCAACCAGAACATAAAACTGAAAGAAACTATAGCAATAGCAGTTAGACTTATATACCGCTTCATAGTGCTTTACAGCCCTCTCTAAGCGGTTTACAGAGTTAGCATATTGCCCCCAACAATCTGGGTCCTCATTTTACCCACCTCAGAAGGATGGAAGGCTGAGTCAACCTTGAGCCGGTGAGATCTGAACCGCTGAACTGCAGCTAGCAGTCAGCTGAAGTAGCCTGCAATGCTGCACTCTAACCACTGCGCCACCTCAGCTCTATACAAGAATGGAAAATGTGGAGAGAACAGGTTCATAGAATTGCCAAAAATAAGACATGATTGAACAGATGTAATCATCATCATCATCAGTCAGACTGGACAGAATATTTTTGAGCACTGAAATAACCAGTCAGAAAACTATATTCCCAAGACTGAGGGGCATGAGACATAAAAGTTTTTAATGAATTAGAAAGAAATGCAAGTAGATGCTGAAATTCCAACAGTGTGAAATGACGTGGTATAAAATAATTTCCCTAGGAGATTAATTTTGAACACTCCACACATAGATAAACAAACAGAAGCATTTATTAGCTTTGAAGTTGATTAGTCTAACTAGATTTGATATCTGCATTGCAAAATTCCATCATGACATTATAAAAACACACTTAGATGCTTTTGTATGTAAAAGTAAGATCTCAATAGGTTTCCTGATTTCCCCTTAGAATCCAAACTTCTTCTTTTCCCATTTGTGGCTGAGATCTATAAAACATCAGCAATTGTATTGCTGCATTAACCTGGTAGTGGAATAGGCTGGCAGGCTCTCTTGAGGGATTTAGTAATTTCCTGAAGAAAGGCAGCAGGAGGGCTCTACCTTGAGTTTCTCCAGTCATTATGTTGCTATTATACATCAAGTTCAGTCTTCCAGCTGGCTCAAATCCCACCCTTTAGCCCAAGAATCTATCAGTTCTGGAGATCTGTGTGTATATGTGGGGGTAGCAGAGAAAAAGAAACTTGATTTGCTGCCAATGTAACAAAAATGCTAACTGGTTGCAGAAATGCTTTGGAAGAGGTATAAAAAGAAGAAAATGTGAAGTAATGAACAAAAGGTCATTAAAACTTTTGGGCATGTTGCTAATTCAGTGAAGAAATGTTTGCTGTATAGCACTGGATGTGTGTGTGTGTGTGTGTGTGTGCGTGCGTGCGTGCGTGCGTGTATACATATATACTGTATACACACACACATATTGCATATATACATACATATATATATAAAAAATGTGTCACACATAGAAAAATAATGGTCTGTCGTGTAAGCAACTGCCTGGATGGCCCCTGGATCGGGGGGGGGCGAAAGGCAAAAAGGAAGCCTTTGGGTATACCCATATTTGGGTATACCAGGTGATTCGACAGAAAAAACATATATATATGTTTTACACACACACACACACACACACACACACACACACACACACACACACATATATATGTGTGAGCAATGACATCTCCAACTTCACGCGGGAGAAAACCCGAATAACCACAGACCTACATACAAATACCCGCGAAAACCTCAAAAAACAAATATATATATATATATATATATA
>QLTV01004142.1:336983-388244 GCA_003457575.1 Thermophis baileyi
AGAACACAAATGGCGGCATCCGGGTGAAGTCTCATGCTTCCGTCGCTACCGGCTGTCCGGCGACCCGCAGGCACGGCCAAACCGGGAGCATTTCACCCCTGCTGACAGTGGCACCAAGATGGCAGACTAGCACACGCGGTGACCCCTGTGAAAGGGTCATTCGACCCCCAAAGGGGTCGTGACCCACAGGTTGAGAACCGCTGGATTAATAGAACCATAGAAAGGATTCATTTAGGCCAGTTTTTTTTTAAGTTTTACAACTTTAGGAAGTGTGGACTTCAACTCCCAGAATTCCACAGCAGCATTGCTTTAGGCCGGGGGTGTCAAACTGGTGGACTGCGGGCCGAATGCATCAAGCGCAGGCCATGCCCACCCCAGGTCTACAAAGGGGAAAAACGTCACGATATGTCACATGACAGCAACGTGATACCACAAGTTTGACACCGGTGCTTTAGGCTATCATTAGTCAATGATCTCTGTGGTGAATTCTCCGTTCTCACAACATTCAGTCTGTAAATTAAAAGATGAATTAAGTCTATTTAAAAACAAAGCAAGATAAATGGGAAATGAGTTGTCTGGAGATCTGAGGCCAGCATCTACCAACAATTACATTACAGTATATTTCAGCATTGAAATTGTAGGGCAAGAATTAATTTTGGACTATAAACCAGAGCCCTGAAATCTTGCTGCTCATGTCACTTATCAGAGCAAGCAAGTGCCAAGAACTTTTAATATAGAGTGAGTCAGCTAGAACTGTTCTTTGAGGGTTTTGAATTACTGTGACCTCCATTTTTGTTGAATACATTACTGAACAGCTGCAAAATTGGATAACAAAGATGATTGATTGAAATAAGCCATTCCTTTATGCATTTGATATTAATGTGTCAAAAATTATGGTATGTGCTAACAAGTCATTTTCAATTCCTGGTGACCCCTTAGAATAAATAAATATGTTTGGTATATAGTTTATTTTTATTTATTTATTTATTAAAACATTTATATAGCTGCCCAATTTATATCAAACTCTGGGTGGCTCCCAACCAAGATTATGGTATGGACACAATAATAATCTGTTGTATGGAAATCCACAAAGAATAGAATAGAATAGAATAGAATAGAATAGAATAGAATAGAATAGAATAGAATAGAATAGAATAGAATAGAATAGAATAGAATAGAATAGAATAGAATAGAATAGAATAGAATAGAATAGAATAGAATAGAATAGAATAGAATAGAATTTTTTAGAATAGAATAGAATAGAATAGAAAAGAATAGAATTTTTTATTGGCCAAGTGTGATTGGACACACAAGGAATTTGTCTTGGTGCATATGCTCTCAGTGTACATAAAAGAAAAGATATGTTCATCAAGAATCATAAGGTACAACACTTGATGATAGTCCGGGTACAAATAAGCAATCAAATCATAGTAGGAACCAGTCAATATAAATTGTAAGGATACAAGCAACAAAGTTACAGTCATACAGTCATTTGTGGGAGGAGATGGGTGATGGGAACGATGAGAAGATTAATAGTAGTGCAGACTTAGTAAATAGTTTGACAGTGGTGAGGGAATTATTTGTTTAGCAGAGTGATGGCGTTAGAGAAAAAACTGTTCTTGTGTCTAGTTGTTCTGGTGTGCAGTGCTCTATAGCGTCGTTTTGAGGGTAGGAGTTGAAACAGTTTGTGTCCAGGATGTGAGGGGTCTGTAAATATTTTCACAGCCCTCTTTTTGACCAACTACTCATTCAGTGACTGTCTGAACTTATGACAATGCTGAATGAAGAGAACTTATGACAAAATCCCCAAGTTGTGCCTGTCAGTGTCTCTGTCTCTGTGGTCACATGATTGAGATTTGGGCACTTGGCAACCAGCTTGCATTTACAACATTACAACATTGCAGCATCCTGCAGTCACATGATCACCATTTGTGACCTTAACTGCTGGTCTTCGACAAGCAAAGTCAATGAGGAAGCCAGCAGGAGATCACAAGTGGCGATCTCATGACCATGCAACACAATGATGGCAAGGGATTCATCTAACTGCAGCAACTTGGACTGCCACAACTGCCAATGTAAGTTGGCACAGTAATGTGTCATTGCGTTCTACGAACATATCAGTTATTGATGGAGATCCTGGTCCATTGGCAAGTAGGAAATCTATAAATGCAGCCTACATTTATCACATGATTGCTTTAAAATTTATTAGTTAATAATATGTATTGCCCCCAAATGAGTTAGGACAGCTGAATAATTTCACACTATAGGATAGCCAATGAAGGGAATTGCTAATACTTTGAAAGGTTGACTCAAGAATCAGAAGGATCTTGACTTGATCGTTGGGACCTATCCAACAAAATGCAATTCAGTGCCAAATACACAGGTATAGAATAGGCAGTAGCTGGCTCAACACTAGTAACTGTGAGAGGGATCTAGTTGTCCATCTAAGTATGAGCCAGCAGTGTGCTGCAGCTGCCAAAAAAAGTCAATGCAGTTTTAGGCTGCACCAACAGAAGGTAGCATCCAGATCACAAGCCATGATAATACCTGCTGATGGTGGTTTGTTCTCCAAGCTTGCTGTTTAGTTTCCTAGCTAAACAGAAGCTAAACAGTAAGCTCATAGAACAAACCATCGTCAGCATCTATCACCCGAGCTACAAATATTTTCTATCATTTCAAATGATAATACCTCTTTATGCTGCACTAGTGAGGCCACACTTGGAATATTGTGTCCAGTTCTGGTCATGATGATACAAAAAAGATATTCTAAAAGGAGTACAAAAAAGATCAACAAAGATGATAAGGGGTCTGGAGGCTAAACCATAAGATGAACACAGGGGTGAAATTCAAATTTTTTCCCTACCGGTTCTGTGGGCGTGGCTTGGTGGGCGTGGCAGGAGAAGGATACTGCAAAGTCCCCATTCCCTCCCCACTCTGGGGCCAGCCAGAGGTGGTATTTGCCAGTTCTCCGAACTACTCAAAATTTCCGCTACTGGTTCTCCAGAAGCTGTCAGAACCTGCTGAATTTCACCCCTGGATGAATAATTGAGGGAACTAGGTATATCTAGTCTAGAGAGAAGAACTAGGGCTCATATGATAGCAGTCTTTCAGTACTTGAGAGACTCTTAGAGAGAAGAAAGGGTCAATCTGTTCTTCAAAACAACTGAGGCAGGGGTGGGTTCTGGCTTACCTCGCAGCCGGTTCGCTTCCTTACGTGCCGCATGAGTGTGCGTATGTTGCACACCATGCGGACGCTTCACCCAGATGCGTGCACATGTGCAGTGCTAAAAACCCAGCTTCTGCATGTGCGCAGAAGCAAAAAACAAAATGGCGCTGCCTACGGCGCCGCTGAGAGAGCCGGTTCAGGGGTGTGTCCAGCCAGCTGCTGATTCGACGAGCGGGGGGAAATTCCCGCTACTGGTTCTATAGAGCTGGTCCAAACTGGCAGGAACCCACCTCTGACCTGAGGGCAGGACAAGAGGTAATGGGTAGAAAATCATTAAAGAGAAATGCAATCTAGAACTAAGAAGAAATTTACTGATAATGCGAACAATTAATCAGTGGAATGGCTTACTTCTGGAAATAGAGGGTGCTCCATCACTGAGGGTTTTCAAGAAGAGAATGAACAGCCATTTGCCTGGAAGTGTTGTGGTCCGCCAGCGGCCTGCGGAGCTGGCAGCAGAGTCAGACAGCGAGGAGGCTGGGGAGGAATATGGGCCAGGCCTGGAGTCTGGAGAAGGCTCGGTGCCAGAGGCAGAGATCCAGCCCGGGCCATCTGGGAGGTCTGTGCTGACTCCAGAGCCTCCAGAGGCTGACATGAGCGAGGCAGAGGAAAAGGGGGAGCCTGTTCCCAATGTGCGCATGCGCAGAGCTGCCAGAAGGCAAGAACAGTTACAGAGGAAAAGCACTACTCAGGAGTAAGGCTTGGAGATGATTGGCCCCTCCCATAGGATATAAAAGTGGAGTAAACGGATATGCTCGTTGCAGGAAGCAACTTGGTTCAATTCGTGTCTCAGCATTTTCAGTTCTGACTCCGTGTTCTGTTTGGCCTTGCAAAGCTCCTTGCCAATTAGGTCTTTGGCAGCGTGTAAAAAGAGATAAAGGTTGGTGATATCAGCCTTCTTCCGAAAGACTTCTGGTGGACTAATTAATCTTAGAGTGTTGCTTTTGTTGCACTTTTTCTGCATTATGTTCATGTATTTTTGCTAAATAATTTTGTACAATTATATGTAACAAAGGGATTGTAAAATCAAAACAGGAATGATATAGGGCAGGGGTGTCAAACTCGCGTCATCACGGCAGCGTCATGTGATGTATCAGGACTTCCCCCCTTTGCTAAACTGGGCAGGGGCGGGGCCAGCATGTGACACATCCGGCCTGCGGGCCGCAAGTTTGACACCCCTGATATAGGGTCTCCTGCTTGAGCAGATGGTTGAAGTAGAAGAACTCCAAGATCACTTCCAAGTAACAGAAAGGAATACAAAATTGGTTTGGTTTTAAAATAGATATGCTGTTATCTATCGTAACCCTTAATATACTTGATTAGAACTGAAATTACAAGGCCTTTAAGGATTTGTTTGTAGCTAAGAGATATGGGAAGAGGAGATCATTCTTTTGTATTTTAAGAGAAGTGATCAGTTACTAAAGTTGTTTATACTTGTGATGAAGGGGGAAGTTACTTCTTTATATATTTCTTTTCTTTTTCTTTACTATATTCTTATTTTTTCCTTGTTTTCTATTTTTTATTCATTTTTTCTTTCTGCACCTTTTACTTTTTTTTAGTTTGTCTTAGTTTTTTTATCATCATAAATGTAATTTTTAATAAAATTACTGTTAAAAAATTATCCAACTATTTTCCTCCTGACTATACTGAGAGTTATGAAATGCAGGGGAGGGGGGTGGACAACTGCTAACCATTCATACATTCAGTTCCCTTCACTTTTATAAACTATTCAGATAAATGCAATAAATCAAATTGTACATTCTCCATGCAATTATGTTACAGATGTTTCTGTTTGAATGCTTTTCTTAGTGTGTCAGTGGGAAAATTTTCTGCTTCAGAAGTTTTGTTTCTCTCAGTTTCCCATACAGTACCTAAAAATAAGCATGTTGCCTGCTCTCCCACAGATGATTGAGTAGCAATGAGTTCCTTCTCAGATGTGCAGAGATTTAATCGTATTTATTCTGTCTTAATCTTCTATCCTAATCTGAGATCAGGTTTAACGGTACACATGCATAGACTTAATTAGTTAGCTATTCCTAAGCATAATGTCAAAATGAGTGCAAAAATTATTGCCACAGAGCCATGCATCTGTAAAACATGACAACTGTACTTTAATAATTACCTCATTCCTCCCCCCCCTATTTGTTTGAATGAACATCAGTCACCATATGCAGGGGTGTCAAACTGGCGCCCTGCAGGCTGGATGTGTCATGCATAGGTCACACCCACCCCATCTCCGTGAATGGGGAAAACATCGCGAAACATCACGTGACGGCAATGTGACGCCGCAAGTTTGACACCCGTGCCATATAGCATAGGTCCTCTGGCTGGTATATAGCTGAAAAAGTTAAAATGAATAAGGAGACAAAATGTATTCCACTATATATTCAAGATGGACAATGATTAATATATGTATTTATATATAAGAGTATAAGTATATATATATATATATATGTATGTATATAGCATGTCTATATGTGTGTTATGTATGTGTGCACTTTTGAGAGCAGGCAACAGAATTTCATTTTTAATGAAATTAAACTACCCAAGATTGGGGGAGGGGGAGGAAGAGAGGGGATGCAACCAGATAAATGTATACATAAGTATATAAATCAGGTTATTGTTCTTGGCAATGTATTTTATTTTACCCTTGTATGGAGCTGAGAGAACAGACTTTAATTTTTTTTTTTAAACGTGTTTAGTTCCTTTTTTATAGCATGTTGAGCTCAATGGCAGCAAGGATGGGTCCAAGCTAAAGTTACTTCAAAATATTTGGGGAATAGAAGCAGTGGCAGTATAGGAACAGTGGAATATTTTCTTCTGATATAACCCAAAATTTGGGAGGAACAACACAGGAGGAAACATTGAAATATTTTCCAAGCACATAAGGGCAGCTGAAAATCTTGTGCTTGATTTTCCAAAGTGAATTGGAAATCAAGCAATATTCCCTTGCATTCACTAGGTCCTACTCATAACCTTTATGTTTTCTGGCATGTGGGGAGGGAGAAATTCTGTGAACACACTCTTTTCAAACATTGGCCTATATTGTAGAAGACTAATCAATAGTCACAAACATACGTAGGTTATTTGTGGAGATTGCTGTAAGGTAGACAAACAAACAAAAATCATTTTAGTTGATTCTAGTAAAGGTACTTTATTAGAATGACCCCAGAGAATACAAGTTCTTGTAAATTACTTATCAATGAAGATGTTATATAAAGCAGAAAATAGTGAAGATACAAGAAATTTTTTAAATGGAGATGTTATACCCATGAGTTCAAGGTCAGTCTCAAGATGGAGGATGTAATTATTGCAAGTACAATTCATAGCAGGTTCCATGTGAAAATCAGGAACTAAGAAAACAGAATGGAACAAACCTGTTAATCAGCAATACATTTCTTGTGGGATTGATAATGGCAAGAAGTTCTTGGATTGGCAGAAAACAGAAGTGAAATAAATGTTGTTTTTAGAAGTTTGTCTCAGATACAACCACTAGTTATCTATCATGAAGGGAATGATGGATCCCAAAATAAAGGAGCACTTATGTATGGTTTTGCTCCAAATCCTTCTGAGAGACGACTTGGGTTGCTCCTAAAATATTTTGCTTTCTCCTTCTCTCTGGAGATTTCTCCTACTCTCTATGACAGTGTCTCTTAACCTTCGCACCTTGAAATGCTACCTGGGGAATTCTGAGAGTTGAAGTTCACACATTGTCATGTTGCCAAGGTTGAGAAACACTAGCTTATGGCTTTTTCTTCGGCATTGATTTTTTTTTTCTCTTTCCCTTTCTCTATTGGTTTCTCTGATTAAAGCTCTGCTGCTTGTCAAATTTAGTGTTAGAATACAAAAGAATTAATTATTAAGAAGAAAGGATAACATATATTGAGATTCCTTCTTCAAAACTGTATATTAAAACCACCTGCCTGGTTTCAGCATTTTTATATAGTTTTAAAAGATCTGAACAAACAAGAAGGATCTCTTAGAGACTTGACTAAATTTGAAGAACTTTTAACACAAAACAAGAAACATTTGCTGGGCCTTATTTGACTCAGAATCTGAACAAGTAAATGTTGTATGGTTAAATAGATGCTATTCTTGCTACTGAATTTATTCCTTCATTTTTAATTCCTGGTGACTACATGGACAAATCCTTGTAGTTTCTTTAGCAATGTTTTTCAGAACCTACCTGCTATGCCTTCCTGGCGCTGAGATAGAATGACTAGCCCAAAGTCACCCAGCTGCCTTCATGCCTAAGGCAAGGGCCTGGAACTTATGGTCTTCCGGTTTTATATCCTAGTGTTTTTAACAAATACATCAATCTGGTTTTGAGGCCTCATTTAGTATAGAGCAGAATCTAACATAGCATAAATAGATCATTTGTTTGTTTACAAAAAAGAGAAAATATGGATTTACTGAGTAAAAATGCATTTTAGCAGTGCTGTGATGAATCCATTGTTCAAACATTTGTCAAATCAAGACACAAATCAATTTATAATTAAAATTGCTCTAATAAGAAAGAATAACAAGCTTTTCTTGCTTATAAAGAATTTTACTGAAGGGTTCCCCAAGTAAACAAGTAAATCCAGGTCTAAAGGAAAGTCAAAGGCTGTTAATTTCCCATCCACTGAAGAGAACTGTTATTTGAAATGGAAAATAAACAGTTTACATAGGGAAATGTACTGAAATTCCTGTGAATTCCAGAGCGAAAGAAGGCAGTAAAGGAGGAGAGGAGGAGGAAAATTGAAAATGTACAGAACTCTAGAAATCATGTCATGTCATGCCATGCCATGCAACAATTATTTATTGTCCACAGCTTTGCACTGACAAAAAGACATTTCTTTCTGCCTTCTCAACAGAAACAACATTACTATGTCTGCAAATTGCAGTCTGCTAAGATTGCTTGCTTTTTTGCACCACTGAGAATGAATTAGAAACAATCAGGAAATGTCAGCAGCAAGCTGTGCTTCAGTGAAGTGTATAGTGACAGAAATATGATGTAACAAATCTTTGGCTCTTTCCCTCCACCCCAACTCCTGTTCATATGAGATACTTACTGCTGTGCTGATCAAAGAGAGGTTATTGACCTGGGCCTTTCCCTACTTCAACCCTCTTGCAAACACAAACATGCCTTGGCAACATTTTTGTCCTTGTCACATCCCAGGATATTGCCTCCATTTCATTTCAAACCCATGAGCAAGTCAATCCATAGTTAGACAGACACTTGTCTGGAATGGCTTAAGGACTCCTGCTGGAGCAGAGGTTGGACTAGAAGACCTCCAAGGTCCCTTCCAATTCTGTTATTCTGTTATCCTTAGTTGCATTGGGTACCATTTTCTTCCCTCCACTCATTCTGACTTCACTGAAGCCTGAAATGTACAAAACCTGACAGACTTTATCATCCTTACTGTGTTTTATAGGGAAGTCAGCCAGGTGGCTGTGATGGTTTCAAACAGAGGCATTAAAGGCAAGATACAGCAATAGAGAGAGCAATTTCATGATTGCTCAATTTCCCTGCCTATTCAAGAATGGGTGAGCATTTTGGCTTAGCAGTGGAGGGAGGCCCAATGTCTTCAAGCATCCTTCTCTCTCCACAGCTGACTATTTAAGATTCAACTATCTAACCTACAAACTCTGAATTGGAGTGGAGAATAAGCACCTCCCCTAATAACTGTAATTCCCAGCAGTCCCGACCAGCATAATCTGTAGTGACAAATGCTGGGAGTTCTCGTTCAGGAATAGCTGAAGGACTACAATTTACCCATCTCTGCAGCTATGTCATCCTTTATTACCATCTAGAGGGTTGACAGTGATTGAGATTCAGCAACGGTGACTATCAAAAGTGATTCAAATACCACCTCTCTTGTATACTTTATACAGCTTTCATATCTTTAACACCCAAAAAGTCTTATCTGTGATTCTTCCTCTTCTTTCCCTGTAGTAGTTGAGTTGTAAGCAAAATATTTTCCTGGACAGGGATTTCCTTTCCTTTTCTTAATCAAGTCCCCAGACATGTGAAAAAAGACAGAAAAGTTTTCAATAAAACCTAACAGAAATCTAAAGGCAGCCTCTTGGAAATCCAAATTCAAAAGAAGGGGTGTGTGCATGTGTGTGTGTGTGGGGGGGGTGTATAATTATACAATTTTTCATGCAATGAGAAAAATTGGTATTCCTAATTAACATGGTTGTTCTTTTTGTACTGCAGTTACATTAGTTATTTAATTATGTCATCCTTTGTTTATCTTCTATTTTTCCTTTCTTACATACCTTAAGGGCCTTTGTTCTTCTTTCTGTTGTATTTTTCATTCGATAAATCCTAACTTTCATCCATGGACATTGGTTAGAGTATCATTCTTAAAATAGAAGTTTAAATATGATCCAGGGTTATCCTTGCAGTATTCTTTGTTTAGGCAAATATTTAATGCATTATTTCAGACAGTACAAAACAATGAAATTATCATGGCTATCCAGAGCTGGGGGGGGGGAGAGACTAATCCACCTTTTAAATCCACGTTCTTATATATTATATAGTATTTATTTCTATATTAAATTTCTATTTGATACTTACCCTTAAAACACCTTCTAAAATTGTCCAGGATGCAGGAACATAAGCACATCTCCATCACATTTAATTTCATGCCCGAATAGAGCCACAGATCTGCTAACTGCTTTGGATAAACAATCAGCAATTTGAAGTAGATTTTCCTCCACTCATTTTGAAATCTGACTTCCCAGATTTCTTCTACATGGCCACATGATGTGATGGCAGCTACTAATCTAGATGTGCTTTAAAATAAGACAGTAAAATGTGGGAAAACTATTTAATTATTTATTTTATTTATTAATCAAATTTCCCACTTTCTCACCGAAAGTGTCTCTGGGTGATGCACAACATTTGATTTGTTAATCTTTGTGGGGAATGTTTATTTATTTATTTTGTCAAGCGTGTATATGATTACAGACAAAGTATAAACATGATTGTGAATATATAAGATGTACAAGCATGGTTATGAGTACATGATATTTTACGAATACATGGGGACATTAGGACAGGGACGGTAGGCACGCTGGTGTGCTTATGCACGCCCCTTAGTGTTTGTAATTGTATTCCTTGTTGACAACATATTGACTATATACCATCATATGAAGCTAGAGTTAGCAGGGAATGATGAGAATGCCAAACATGAAATGGGTCAAATCTTCTGTCTGTGTCTATTAACTCTGCCATGGCTTTCTTTAGGTCTACAGATTTGGGTAGCAAAACTTTGGACAACTATCCTTTGTGCTGCCATCTCTTAATGCTTGTCTGGACTAAAAGTTGAATTTGATAGCCCTACTTTTTTTTTCTTTCTCATTTACTCTTCCTTTCAACAAAGAAGATAGCACTCTTTCTAGACATCTGAATTGATGCACATCTTACGATTTTCCAGCTACCAGCTAAGCCATAGAAAGCACTAATGAAAAACTCTACAAATGAAAAAGATGTCACTTATTGAGGTTAAGGCAACTTCCACAGCAGCAAGTCCCTTAAGGCTCCTTTAAATCTGAAAGGGTCAGATTCCTTCAAGGAATGCCAGAGAAGTGCTGAGCTTGTACCACAGCTAAAACAATTCTTCTGAAGCATTTTTGAAGCATGCACAAGCCTACAATGAATCTGTAAGTCAAATCAAGTTGACAGGAAAAGGCAGCGTCAAAAAAAATATCCGTCTAACATCTGTGTCTGTCCTTTCCAGAAGGGTAGCTTTGTTAGCAAACACAACAAACAATTCTTTGTTCAAGAATAACAATTTTATTATGGCATTTGATGCTAGTGGTTCTAGCCTGTGTTATCTTTGGGAACATTTCCTCCAAGTTAAATCTGTCCTCTCTACAGGGTCCAGCTGCTGTATGAATTCTCCCTGACAGAATTGGGGAGGGGAGGAGGACAAGGATGAGCTCCGTGGCACTTCCTTCTTACCCATCAACCCCAAGTTCAGGTTAGCCTCACCCTTTCACCCTTCAGAAAAGCATTGAAAATAATCTGTCCTGCAGAGCATTTGGAGAAGAGCCACCTAGAATCTGATGAATAATAATTTATTGTAGTAAGTAAATGCATTCTGTGGCCTAAGGTTGACTTCATCAGATGCATAGCATAAAATATGTATTGTCTCTTAACATTACTGCAGCAATAAAGTAGATGTTGGCCACAGGCGTTTGGTTCTAACTTACCTCACTGCCGGTTCGCTTCCTCCCACGCCATGTGGCTGCGTGGCGCGCATGCGCAGTGGCAAAAATCTGCAAAAAAAATCCCCCCAAAAAGCTGAAAACAAGATGGTGGTGCATGCGAAGTGTCAGGGACTCGGCTTCTGCGCATGCGCAGAAGAAAAAAATAGTAAATTCCAAAAAAAAAGATGGCGGCGTCCACCAACCGGCACCTACAGAACCGGATCCGTGACGTCACCAGCGGTTTGCTACCGGTTCTATAGAACTGGTGCAAACCGGGAGGAACCCACCTCTGGTTGGCCATCCATCTTTTGCAGGGATTTTTTTTTTAAAATTTCCCAGTCTAGCTTGCAGCCCTGATATTATCTGGAAGCCCTCTCACTAATACTTAAGTAAGCCTGTCACAGCTTCACTCTGCTTCTGAGCCCAGACAAAGGTCACCCAAATGCTCCCACTTGCTGGGACTATTATCCCAAGGAGCAGGACAAAAATGAATAAAGGAAATGGAAATCATTATAGTGTCTATTCAGAAAATAACTTGTTGTATGTGACATACTGTAGAATGGTGATTGATACCTGTAGTGTGTGAATAGCGTTCTTTCTATTTAATTCTTGTGCAATAGAGATGATTTTTTTTTCTTTTGTTCAAAGCACCATAAGACTCTTTGTCTCTTGTGCTCTTGTGCTTATAGGATTTGGCTTGGGGATTAATTACCTTTGCCAGTGGATTTGTAGTTTTAACCCTGCAGGTAGAGGTTTTGAGAGTGAGTCTGGATATATTACATATTATGGATGGTGACATCCTTTGGAGAAATTTTCAGGCCATAGTTCAGTAAAACAGGTTAGTTTATGAGCTAGAGGCCTGGAGCAACCACAGAGTAATTGCTCCATGCCTCAGATTAGTTTTATGTTGAAAAGGTTATGGATAATTATATCCTTGAATGAATGTGAGCTTCCTATTGCTTCCAGATATCTTTTTGCAACAGCCTCAATCTGCCTTATTCAATAATTGACAATGAAAGGTAGTGGTAATGTATAGTGAGCACCGAACAGGATTTGCTCTACCATGGATGGTTTGCCAATTGCACAGTGGCAGATAGGACAGCACTCCAGAGGGTTAACATCATTGCCCAGAGGATCATTGGTTGCCCTATCCCCTCTTTGGAAGAGCTTTATAGCTCCCATTGCCTTAAGAAAGTTCAAAACATTCTTAAAGATCCATCTCATCCTGGGCACCCTTTTTTTTTAAACTATGACCATCTGGCAGACGGTACAGGATAATAAAAACAAGGACAAATAGGCTGAAAAACAGCTTCTATCCCAGGGCAGTAACTATATTGAATTCTACTGTATAGTGCAATATTAATGCAATATCTGGTTTTCAATTCAATTGTATAGAATGTGAAGGATGTGTGTTTGTGTTTTATTTTTATAGTTATAATGTACACTGAAGATGGCATTTAATTTTGTTGTACGAGGTGTAATGACAATAAACTAAACTAAACTAAACTGAACATCAGGCAGAAATATTAGTGACCTATGCATGGCCTTGCTAATCCATGTACAGTAGCCTACCTGCTTGCTGCTCATATTGCTGGCCAACGTGTCCCCTGGCTTGTGGAAAGCAGCAGCATCTGCAAAAAACTAGTGGCTTGGAGAGCCTTAAGACACCTTTGGGTAGTGTGCCAATTGTACCCATTCCTGCCCTTCTAATCTCTTGCTTAAATTACTGCAACATGGGGTTGCCCTTGAAGAGCATTTGGAAAATTCAACTGGTGCAGAATGTGGCTGCACAGGTAGTAAATGGCGACAGATATACAACACATGTAACACCACTACTACATGAGCTGAACTGGCTACCAGTGTGTTTCCAGGTGCAATTCAAGGTGCTGGTTGTCACTTTTAAAGTCCTCCATAGTTTGGGACTGGGTTTCCAGAATGATCATCTTTTACCAAGAATGTCCAATTTGATCCAGCAGATTGGGCATGCTGCAGATCCTGACAGCCAGAGATTGTCAACCTGCGAGAATTAGAAGACCGGCCTTCTCTGCTGTGACTCCTGCTCGGTGGAATATTCTCCCCTCAGAGTGTAGAGAGTAGAGACAATCCTGTTGACCTTTCAGAAGGATTTAAAAACTTGGCAATGTAGCTGGGCCTGGAGCTCAGAATGTATAAAAGGCTCTATTTCTTGGTTTTAATGTTAGGCAATTAACTATCTTGGCTGCTATGTGAACTTATTTTGGGTGTGTTTTCATTGTTTCATTGTTTTTAATTGTCTTAACAGTTTCAGCATTTGGCTGAGATGAGCAGCTATAGAAATTGAATAAGTAAATGGCAATGAGGCCATGTAGGTGGTGAGATCATTATGGAAATACTGCTCTTTGACACAAACACCAAAGAGGATGCCCTTTTCTTCATCCACCCCCTTACAGACACCCACACTGGGAGTGGAGGGTGATCTTTGAGTGAGGACTCCCCTCCCATTTACTAACTGCTACAGTTTTGCTGCTACAAATAATATTATGAAGTTCAGAATTTGCCCTACCATCAGGCAGAATAAGACATCCATATCACAAAATAGCCATTGTGGCTTATTTTGTTATTCCTTTTTTTTCCCCTGGGCGGGGAAGAGGTGCTTTTGAAATTGTCTTTCCTCCCGGCCAAAATTACACATCTGAATAGGGATAATGGACCTTGACTGACTCGTAGGGCGTGTCAAATTTTTCAACTTTCAATTTCCAAACATTAGGGATGCTCAAAAGTTGTGACATGCATTGGGGATTGTAAAGATATTTTGGTTACTTTAATATAATTTAGATGTGCTTGGTAAATAACTACATAAATATCATAACTTTTTAACATTTTGTTTGTTTCATTTAGTAGCTCAGTCTCAGGCAGTAAAATGACATGGGGAAGCCCTCAGAAAAATATTTTCCACATTTCTGTCTACAAAAGCAGCTTTCTATAGTTCTTTCAAGACTCTATAACAGCGGTTCTCAACCTGTGGGTCGCGACCCCTTTGGGGGTCGAACGACCTTTTCACAGGGGTCGCCACGCGCGCTAGCCCGCCATCTTGGAAATGCTCCCAGTTCGGCTGTGCCTGCGGGTTGCCGGACAGCCGGTAGCCACGGAAGCGGGAGACTTCGTCCACCCACCCGGACGCCGCCATTTGGGTTCTTTTACGCTTTGCGCATGCGCAGAGGGTAAAAGAACTGAAATGGCGGTGTCTGGGCGGGTGGGCGAAGTCTCCCGCTTCCGTCGCTACCGACTATCCAGCGACCCGCAGGCACGGCCGAACCGGGAGCAGTTCAGGGCGGGGAGGGGGTTGTGGCGGTGGGGAGGGGGTCACGTGGGGTCGCGGCATTAGAAAGGTTGAGAACCACTGCTCTATAATATAGTATTGCTTTTTGTGTCACTAAAGCCAGTTTTTACATCCAATAAAGTAAAATACCAAAAATTTGGTGGAAGTCATTTCCTGTTTGAAAATTCTTTGAAGAGTGCATTCCGCCAGATCTCATTACTTCATCCCATGTCTCAGAGAAGACAAAGTTGATAATACTTACTACCATTTCATCTACAAGTATTGATAGTTTTACTCTTAGTCATTTTCTCTTTCTTCTCTCCACCTAGTACAGATAAATACAAATATAAAAACTTCAATAAAATTATGTTTAAATTTTGTAGGCTACATTGGAAATGTTTTTGAAGGCAGGTGATAAATTCCTCAAATGACAGGTTGATTATTTAATGTAAATATTAACTAAGAAAATTATAAACAAGCAATAATTAATGAAAAAGAATGCATAAAGATAGATTGCTAACCGTTAAAACATGGTGCCAGTATGAATCATTAACTGAAAATTAGTTAGAACAAAATCCTTTTAAAAGTTACTAATCAAGAGCAATACTTTTCCCAGGAAACAAATTTCAAAAAAGACATTGTAGGAGAATGAAGAGAACCATGCTGATCTACAATACCAAAAATCAGGAAAAAAAACTGGTAGCATCTTTTCAGCTTTCACATTTTGAAAATAAAATTTATTAATTTGAAAAGATGCTATCAGAGTTCTAATCTCAATGAAGTAGAGCATTATTGAAAAGAATCTGCTGAATTTGCTGAAGGTAGCTTCATCACATAGATAAGGGCCTCTCAGGCCAAACCAGGCACTATCAAGTTCCTATCCGAAGGCTGTGAAGGACCCCTTGGATTATGAAGGCTACAGAAGTTCAGGGATTAAAGATTAATGGGAATATTTTTGAATCAAATCTACTTCCATAACATGTCCATGTAATCTTCTTCTTGTGGAAAGGAAGTCAAAACTTCCCCTATTCAATCTTCCCTTGTTCCTCAAGTCCCAATCTCACAGCCATTTCCAGGGCAAAAGGTGAGAAATTACACTACAACAAAAGATAGCAAACTTGGCAAAGTGGCTGGGAATGGCCAAAAGTGGCAGACCATTCAGGAAAACATTCCTTTCAGGATACCAGAGATTCCGCCCATCAATAAACAAAGGATCCCTTCCTCTGTGTGACTGCTTCTTCTAGCCGCAATGTTAATTAAGCAGAAAGTCAGTTGATATGGTAAACAACTACAAGCTCAGCAATTTTAAACCGAAACTTAAAAATCGATCACTTGTGTTCTAGAAATCTATAGCACAGCCTACCTTGAGGATATTTCTTTCTTAGTTTCTGTTGTGTAGGAAGAAATGGAAATCAATGACACATTCACCTTGCTTAATAAATGAAATTATCAGGCATAATGTACTGCTTTCTTTAGCTAAATACCAACTTTCAACTGAGAGAAGAGGGTTCTCTACTAACCAACCTCTCTGCAGGTGGAGACAGTGAGGGAAGGGGATTTCCTTATGTACATATACAATAGCTTACCTCAACCTGCTGTTCCCCATTTATACTGTGAACTGCAGCTCCTAGATTTTCACAACAAGCATGAAGCAGAGATTACTTTTACAATTACAAGGGAGTAATTGTATATGAAAAAATAAGAGATTTCTTCTGGAACACCTTCTCTTTATACGTACAGGTAGTCTTTGATTTATACCGATTCATTTAACAATCATTTGATGTTACAATGGCATTGAAAAGGGCTACTTAAAACTGGTGCTAGCACTTACCACCAACCGTGGGAGCATCCCCATGGCCATGTGATTGGTTGCTTGGCAACCAGCTTGTATTTACAAAGGTTGCAGCATCCCAGGGTTAAGTGATTGCCATTTGCAACCTTCTCACCTGACTTCCAACAATCAAAGTCAATGGGGGAAACTGAATTCACTTAATGACTCTGATTCATTTAACAACTGCAGTGATTTGTTTAAAAACATAGCAAAAAAATCAGTTAAACAGACTCACTTAAAAATCACCTTGCATAGCAAAAAAAAATTGCTGGTCCCAATTGTGGTGGTAAGCCAAGGACTACCTGTATCTTAAAGTAGAGTCATTTGAATTAAAATATTCAACACTTCAAATTCTTGGAATGTTGATTAAAGAAACAAAATGGAACATTACTCTTGTTTAAGCCAGACATCTAAAAAAACAATGATAAAGATTTGCATTGTCCCAGGCTGTCAGGTTGCTTATAGTATTCATGAACCTATAAATCTATCCAACATAAACACAGTGGAATTCTTTTAATTATATCAACCTCTTGTCTTCTCAACAACTTAGGAATCAGCACTGTGTGAGACCATGGTTCAGTATCTAAGGCTTAACTTACAGTAAGATCAATAATTCTGTAATGAATGCTATTACTGTTGCAGAATGTATTAATTAAAGCTGATAACTATAATGGAGGGAGGGCAGGAATCTAAGAAAGTAGTTTGCCAAGCTAGAGTTAATAAAATGGTTCTCACCTGCAAGTGTGGTGATAAATCATTAAGCAAGGTGAATGTGTCATTGATTTCATTTTCTTCTTGCACAGCAGAAAACCAAAGCAAGAAATATTCTAAAGGTAGTCTCTACTTAGGTCTCAATTATAGCACATAACTGATAAGATTTTTTAAGTTTAGCGCTTTAAAATTGGACTCAGTTGCAAACCAAGAGTTTGTTGTGTTGTCTCTACAAAAAGTCTATATTTTCACAATGCTCTATTTATCCTTGCCCAGATTTATGACATTTCAGAATTTTTTTTGCAAGAGTTTCTCTGTGAAGCAATAGGGATACCATAAATAGTAGGTTGAGTGAAGTCCATGCTTCAAAAATAATTCCGAGAAATTGTTTTAGACTTCACTCAAACGCATTTCTCTACCATTATTTAAAGCACCTGCTGTTTTTCAGGCTTCTAAGGAAGCTTGGAAGAAAGAGGTAACTCTTCTAGGAATTACATTAACTTTAATAAATAGATTCCTTAAAGCATTATATATTTTCTTCAGGGATATGCAAAACTTTGAAAAAAGTCAGGCTACTTTAATGAATACTACAGAGGTGCAGAGCTTGTAGGATCCTTCTCCTGAATCATGTTTGAACACATACAGTGCTAACAAAAATCTCAGTCCATTCTATAAAACAATATTTTTCTTGAGGAACACCACTGAATTTCCTGAGTGTACTTCAGCATCTGGGGCTTAAGTTTTCACAAGACAAAACAGAATCAATTCACATTCATCCAAACCCTCCCTGTTCTTGACAACTTTCACACAAGGGCTGACATTCAACTGAACTGTTTCTCTATTTAGATGTTCAGTGGATTGCAAATCCTTGTTCAAGTATGCTGTATCACATAATGGCTAACCAGGGTCATTAAGAAAGTGCACAAAATAAACAAGGGAACAATAGCTCTGTCTTACTGTTGTTCCCTAGTAGTTGATATTTAAGATATGACTCCAAGGACAACTGCTGTTAAGGCAAGTAAGCTGATCCCCATAAATTTGCTCAACCGTCTTTTAAAATCATCTAAAATGTTAACCATCACCACATCTGAGGACAGCAAATTGTAGTTTAATTATGTGTTGAGTAAAGAAATAATATGTGAATCTATTTAAGGTGGGTTACACAGAAAATAACTGGCCTAATGTTTATTTCTTGATTGATTTGTGTAGCTGCCCAAGAAGTGTCTCAGTGAGCTTCAGTGGCTCCAATTGCCTTGCAGTTACTTCAGTACTTTAACCCAGTGGTGAAATCCAATTTTTTTTACTACCGGTTCTGTGGGCGTGGTGTGGTGGGCGTGGTGTGGCTTGGTGGGCGTGGCAGGGGAAGGATACTGCAAAATCCCCATTCCCTCCCCACTCCTGGGGGAAGGATATTGCAAAATCTCCATTCCCACCCCACTCTGGGGCCAGCCAGAGGTGGTATTTGCCAGTTCTCCGAACTACTCAAAATTTCTGCTACCGGTTCTCCAGAACCTGTCAGAACCTGCTATATTTCACCCCTGCTTTAACCACTATATCACATTGGCTCTCTAAATAATTGATAACAAATAACTTCATGAGTAGGTGAGTAAATTGGATTGTTCATGTCATTGTCTATTTAGCATGATCAAAAAACTTGAAAATCCTAGAGTGGGATAATTATGGGTCACATTCAGATGGGGAAGTAGAAATAGACTTTGTTTAAAAGTTATGACAAAAAAGGAACAAGTTATAGCTGATAAGACAGACTGAACTGAAAATGAATTTAAAAATGACAGGCTACAAGAAGGATACGGAAAAAGATGCTACTCTGGACATACAAAAGAAGCTGGTTGACATCCTAATTAAAATGGGTATACAAATTACAAACTGAGAGTGACCTGGATAATGTCAAGTTCCGTAATGTTGGGGAAAAGAAAACTCAGCATGCATAAGCAGTAACCAAGTTTGTTTATCCCGAGATTGGTACTAACTGACCACCTTAAAGTTATACAGAAAGGAATCTTTGTTGGAGCTAATGCTCCGTGCTACCCACCACCTTTTAAACAGCATACAGCTCCACCCCAGTGCAATTACCCAACCATCCAATCATCCCGTATCCTCCTTCCCCCTCCCCAATCCCTCGCAAGCCACTCCAGCTTTTTTTCGGGCTGCTCCGCTGCATCCTACGGTGGCCGGTGAGGAAACGGCTTTGGCGCATGCCTATGACATCATTCAGTAGGCAACTGAGAGGTTCGAGTGAAGGGCATGCCTCGGAGCGCCTCGGTGGCAGACCCAGCGTTAATGGCTCAGCAGAGCATGATTTCAGCAGTGGAACGGCGATCCCCACACGAATGGCGGCCCCAGGTACCATCGCAGGCTGGGCTGACAGATAATTTTTTTATATTGGATTGACAAAATAGGTTCATTTAAGCTTTAAAGAATTTTGTGAGAAGGAACAAAGAAAAAATGAAATAAAGTTCTAGTTCTAATCTGGTTTCTTTTCCTATTGACTTTGCTTGTCAGAAGGTTACAAAAGGTGATCACGTGACTACAGGACACTGCAACCATCATAAATGTGAACCAGTTGTCAAGCATCCGAATGTAAATCACATGGCCATGGGGATGCTGCAACGGTCATCAGTGTGAAAAATGATCATAAGTCACTTTTTTCAATGCCGTTGTATCTTCAAATGGTCACTAAATGAACTGTTATTAGTCGAGGACTACCTGTCCCATGTGATTATACTGGGTGTGGGGCAAAGATGAGTGGATTGACTTCATTTTATCTGTCTGTTTTTAAATACAGATTTCTGGTCTGGCATAATTTCTCTAAGTATATATTTAATCTAAAACAAACTCACCAGATTGGACTGAGATAATTATTTTAGTATTCTGAGTATTTCTTTTAAACATATTCATTGTCGAGAGATCTCTTCAGTGGTGGGTTGCTACCAGTTCGCCCCGGATCGGGCAAACTGGTAGCGGCGGCGACGGGAAGCTCCACCCACCCGCCCGGACATAATCAAAAATGCTTTTGCATGCGCAAAAGGTTCTGCGCATGTGCAGAAGCATTGCGCGTGCACACTCCCATTCCCGAACCGGTAGCAAAGGTAAGTGAAACCCACTACTGGATCTCTTCCAGTGTTTTAGCCTTGAAGAGCTCAGCACACTTACTCTAAATGCCAGGGTATTTGCAGACATATCTCTTTCTTCTCTAGAGTTTTGCGGAATGCACAATGTTGTAGAGTAGCCAACACTAGAAGGGCCATGGCTGGAGTTTCTAGTCTGCAAAATACAGTGCCAGGCATTTGAAATGATAAAGCTA
This sequence comes from Thermophis baileyi, assembly GCA_003457575.1. Lineage (NCBI taxonomy): Eukaryota > Metazoa > Chordata > Lepidosauria > Squamata > Dipsadidae > Thermophis > Thermophis baileyi. Next base: position 357,574 of record QLTV01004142.1, read on the forward strand.
AAAATGACCACTTTCTACTTTTACACAGTAAAATCATCCTCTGTCCAAAACCCCATGGATTATTTATTTTTTCCCAGGGAAGGATGAACACTGGCTGAACTTCATTCCTGGCAGTAGACATCCTGTCGTTGCCGTTATGAACAAAACACCAAGTTTCTTCTCAGCAGGACCTGTGGCAACTTCTTTTTAATCTAGTGATGCTATAGATAGTAACATAGTGATGCCATAATAATAGGCGCCATAGCTTTCTATGCTAGTATACCTGTCATTTCACTGAAGTGTTTGGAAAAATTATATACAACTGCCCATTTGTTTTTGGTCTAGAAAAAACAGGTAGCTTAGGCTAGTCACATACAAATCTTAGAATCTATATGCTATATGCATTCTCATCTCTTAGTTCCAATGTAGGAGAAATTATTAAATAGAGGACCAGAGAATCATAACTATAACCAGGGGTATCTGCGGGAAAGAATGTAAAAATGGGTAGGGTGGCAATTGTATGAGCCACAATGCTGCTGATTATCTTGATTTTAATTAAAATCAAATGTAAACATCATTTACTCTATAACCTATTCCAATCCAGTACTTTTTAGAACACTAATCATTGGCAAGTTGAGCCAAGACAAATGTAGCCCTCAATTCAGCAAAAGATGTCTAGCACTACTAAAGAAACAGGGCAGCAAATATACTGGATAAATTGATTTCAGTGCCACTTCTCCAAGTTCTTCATCTTTTCCTACTGACATGCCAAAGAAATATTCTTTCTGACCATGTGTGTCATGAAACATTTGTAAGGAATATTGGTCACAGGAGAACAAATAATTGTAGTAGTCTTATTAGATTAAAAACTGAATAAAAAACAACAGAACGTCTGGTGCAGTGACAGCGTGTATAGGAGAAACCTGTTGCCAGATGGGAAAGGAGAAACAATGACAGCTCTTTATAATGGAAATTAGAACAATTACTTGAAAGGTGGCCTACATGGCCTACATTTATTTATAGTCTACATTTATTTTTCTCAGTAGGAGGGTATCCACCTTCTAATATAGGTTTAGAATTTAAAAGCACAAGAAATAAATGTTTGTGGCAAATATAAAATTGCTTGCATCCTGTTTTGTACATAACTTCTCAACAGAGAAAATGGTTAAGCCGCAGGAAAGTTCATTTCCTCCTTGAAAGCGATCGGTGTTTTAATTTTCACTTCAATGATTTTACTTTTAAAAGCTTTGCTTAATTCAAAGAAAGAAAATATTGCCAAAATTTGAAGCAATCAAAGAGTAGAGGAAACCAAAATTTGTCTGCCTGTATTTATGAAATGAATGTAAACAAAATTTTGACAATACAGCTTTCTGTAAGGTTAAATTCAGACCTCAACACATTTGCTAAGCAATTCAGGACATGATGGGATTTACAGGATGCAAGTTTAGTTGAATTTCTTGATCTGTTGGGAGAGCACCTCCTCTATTGTTCCATGCATTATTATTTTTTTAATTATTTTTTTGGTGACAGGAGCTTGTCTGTTGAGCTATCTTTTGGTGCAGGTTTAATGCTCAGATGTGCTGGACCCATTTCTAGAAGTAGCCTGACAGACATAGGAGTAGAAGATTGGATACCTGTGACCTATTCCAGTGGCCAAACTCTCCATCTCAAGCACCAGCTGCTCTTGCCCAACCTTCACCCACATTAGGGACAGGGGTGGGTTCCTCCCGGTTCGGACTGGTTCGCCCTCCCGACGGCGCGCCCACGCGGTGCGGGAGGGAGCGAACCGGCAGCGAGGTAAGTTGGAACCCACCCCTGATTAGGGAGGGGTTGTTTTCAGTGGTGGGATTCAAAAAATTTTTACTACTGGTTCTGTGGGCGTGGCTTGGTGGGCATGGCGTGGTGTGGCTTGGTGAGTATGGCTTGGTGGGCGTGGCAGGGGAAGGTTATTGCAAAATCCCCATTTCCTCCCTATCAGCTGGGACTTGAGAAGCAGAGAATAGATGGGGGTGGGGCCAGTCAGAGGTGGTATTTACCAGTTCTCTGAACTACTCAAAATTTCTGCTACCGGTTCTCCGAACTACTCAAAATTTCCGCTACTGGTTCTCCGAACTACTCAAAATTTCCGCTACCGGTTCTCCAGAACTGGTCAGAACCTGCTGAAACCCACCTCTGGTTGTTTTTCAGCCAACATGGAAGTGGAAATTAAGCTGGGGAATTCCACCAATCACTTTCTTCAGTTTTTCTCAGACTTTAAGCACAGCCCATTTGCTAGTCTCTTGATTGAGATAGAAGAGGGTTTGGTGATGGGTACAGTGCAAAGCACTATTTTTTTTAATGGCTCCTAGTCTGGAGGAAATCAGTCTGATTTGTCTTTAGAAATCTATGGGCAGCTATAGTAAACAAGTACTAAAAAGGGGTGTTTTTTTCCCCAGCTAAACAGCAAGGCTGGTGTTTGCAAGCTGGCAAATGAAAAGTTTTTTTTATAGCTTGATGATTAGAACAAATTGTCACACATTAAAATTTATAAACCAAAACTTTAAAAGCCCTATTAAAGCTTAATAAGCTTAATGGGGCTTGTTTCTCTTCATGATTATTTTTTCTTTCATTCAATTTTATATTTTGTAATATAAAATACATATCTCAAACATAATTTTGAAGAAATGTCTCAGACCTTGTAGGAGTACAACTTCTCTCTGCAATTCAAGTGTTGTTCTTCTCACTCGTGCACAAGCCTAGAAAAAAGATGCTACCACTTTAAGAATTGCTTTAATGGCTAGTTTATATTATTATGAAAAAACAAAAAAATGTGATTTGATGTTAATGCCTTATTGGACTGCAACAGAGAGAGTCAGAAGTCAATGCTTCTTTTTCTTTTTCCTAATCCTTCCTCACTTTTCTTCCCCCCTCTCTCCTCCCCATTGCTTTCCTATTTTCTTTTGTATTTTGCATTTTATTTTATCTTATAACTTAATAAAAATGTTAATGGCAAAAAATTGCTTTAATAGGTTGATTCTTTAAAACAACAGCTCTTTTTTCAAAATAAATAAAAAAATAACAAGTGATTGCTTTAAGTTACAGCAGAAACCTGCCATGTTCATGGAAGGTGTGAAATACTTCTGAATCATTGCTGAAGCACCCACAGCCCTATTTTGGCCCTTGTTGCACATCTATGGAATTAGCACATCACAATTTGAAATTGCTAATCCTCACCTTGTTGCCTGACCACTTGAAAGTATTAAGATTGTACAACTGCTACAGATGCATCTTATTCATAGCATTACACAATTAAACAATGGTTTCTCATTAACCTTCATGCTCTATAATTATCTGTCTTCTGTCAAGCTCAGGCTGTGGGAAACCTGCAAGCAGCCACTCAGCATTCATTTTGTGGCCCTGAAGTGGGCAGGGTGAAAGTATTACAGCCCTTTGAGGAGACTGGGGAGAATTCTACAGTGCAGTCTTACGACAATTTCAGAAATTGTAGTGGGTTGGCAATGGGGCTAGGTTGGTCTTCATTCTGGCCATTGCAAGACCTGACTGGTTGTTCCCCAGCTTCTTCTTATTCCCACCTATGCAGAGAATGCAAGCCTCTATAGTTTGTTCCTGTGTGGTCCAATCTACCAATGCTGGCCTTTTCCTTCTAGGATGTTGTTCTCACCAATTTCCATGCTGTTCCTTTGCTTTCTTATATTTACTCGTGGATGCCTTCCAGCTCCCTCTCTTCCCATATGATCTCCTCTGACACTAATACCAACCCCTTTTCTCCTCTCCCTTAGGACACCAGTGTGACTCTAAAGCTAAAATAAGAGAAAAAGCTATTCTTTTGAACCTACGTTCTTGTGAACTTTGAAGCAAAGAACTGATAGTTCAGCTTTCTGACATTGTAAGGAAAGGGAAACTTTGCAATATCATGGAAAGAGAATGGGAAAGCACCCTGTCTCAACCAGGTTGGGCAAAATGCATATATGGATGGGCATTTGCAACCTGCAGATCCACTGTTAGGAGAAGGGCACAATTTGGCTGAATTAACAACTTGGAATCATTTTTGAGAGCCAGTTCTAGCCGGTTAAGGCTAGAAACCAGGAGATTGTGAATTCTTCTCTCACTTTAGGCATGAAAGCCAGCTGGCTGACTTTGGGCTAGTAGTGCTCTCTCAGCCCAACCCACCTCACAAGTTTGTTCTTGAGGGGGAAATAGGATACATCACGTACAGATTAACAGAGTTGGAAGGGACCTTGTAGGTCATCTAGTCCAACCCCCCGCTCAAGCAGGAGACCCTACACCATTTCTGACAAATGGCAGTCCAATCTCTTCTTGAAAGTCTCAAGTGATGAAGCTCCCACAACTACTGAAGGCAAGCTGTTCCATTGGTTGATTGTTCTCACTGTCAGAAAGTTCCTCCTTATTTCTAGGTTGAATCTCTCCTTGATCAGTTTCCATCCATTATTCCTTGTCTGGCCTTTAAGTGCTTTGGAAAATAGCTTGACCCCCTCCTCTCTGTGGCAGCCCCTCAGATATTGGAACACTGCTATCATGTCTCCTCTGGTCCTTCTCTTCACTAGACTAGCAATGCCCAGTTCCTGCAACCGTTCATCATCTGTTTTAGTCTCCGGTCCCTTATAAGTTCCATCTTATACCACTGCAGACAAATGGTTGTCCACTCTCTTCCTAAAGACTTGCCCTCTCACAGGCACTGCTATTTAGCCTGGTTTTTCCTGTTTTCCTGGATGGGGAAAGAGTTTTGGGGATGTTTGCCACTCTGAGTTATGTATAAAAATAATAAAGGCAATATAAAAAAACAAATAAAACCAAAAGGTTACCCATTGGAAGATGTCGGAGTTGAATGGACCATGAGTTTCTGGGGCTAAGGATAGCCATTGTTGCATCAATCCATTTCCCGTTGATCTTTTTCTAGTCTAAATAAATTTATTATTAGGATCTGCCATAATCCATCAGACAGATGAAAAGCAAACATATAACCCCCTCAATTCATGGCTTCTGTCTCATTTTGCCAGAGTTTTCCCATGCATAAAATTGCAATAATAATGTGAGTACTAGTGCCCTGTCTAAGGAATGCAGGAAGGATTAACATTATTGGGAGGATTATTTAAAACATTATTTGGAGCATTTGCTAGTGCTGTTACCTTGTTACTGTCAATATTATTGTTTTTAATAAACTTTGAAAATAAAAGGTTCCTTCAATCTTTCTTTATGCGCTACATTCTCAAAACTGTTTCTTTCAAAACTTCTCTGATTTGTTACTTCCTTGAAAAATTGAGGCAATGTTCACATTGTGGGTAAATGCTTTGGCTGGATTCAGAGGCTGTGCCCAGTCATGTTCTGATTAACTGTAATTTGTTGACGCTACCGCAGTCGGCTGGATTCACCATTTGCAAAGACTTTCACTATTTGTTTCAACAAGCAGCATACAAATATTGGGAAATAATAAATTGTGCTAAGCTATACACTGGAATAAACAATAAATTGTGCTAAGCTATAAACGAGTAAACAAGATGTTGCTGTGCCTTAGCTCCTAGCATTTTTCATTCAACTCATTTCAACATCTAGATCAGGGGTGTCAAACTCGATTTCATTGAGGGCCGCATCAGGGTTGTGTTTGACCTTGGAGGGTTGGGGTGGGTGTGGGCAGGGTGGGCGTGGCCAGCTTGACATCACTCATGTCGGGGGTGCCTGTGGCGGCCTCAGCGCTCTGCCAGCGAAAACGGGCTCCGATCTCCGTTTTCGGCTTGGACGGCCTCCTGCACCCTCTGCCAGCAAAAACGGAGCTCACGAGGGTCGTATCTCAGTTTTCGCTGGCAGAGGGTTGCAGAAGGCCGTCCCAGCCAAAAACGGATATCAGGAGCCCATTTTCGCTGGCAGAGGCTCCACGGGCTGGTCCTTCGCTGTTTCCAGAGCGGCCCTGTGGGCCAGATCTAAGCACCCCACGGGCCGGATCCAGCCTTGATTTTGACACCCCTGATCTAGACTAATCCAAGGACTGGACATGATTTAGAAAGCAAAAGACTAAAATCTGTACAACTTGGTAAGGGAAATATAAATACCGGTAGCTAGTTTATGTATCTATATGCTTAGTTTGCTTAATTTCTTCATATTTCCTTATCTACTGTACTTCATATAAGTGAACGGCTTATATATTAATTTAATTACATAGCCACACAATATATATTTGTAAGGCTTTCTGTTTAATGTACAAGGGGTATATATTTGCAGGAGCTTTTTATCTTGGATTTTTGTATTTCATATAAAAATAATAATTTTAAAACATGCATGGAATAGGTCAGGAAAATTGTACACTTTGCCATGACTTAGTTTACTGTTTCAACTGAGGCTTTCTCACTGGGTCTTTCAAAAGGCTGGTTCTACATTATAATCTTTTACCATCACAGAAAAAAAACCTTCTGAATGGTTCCTCGTAGTTGTGACAGACCAAAGAAAAACATTTCTATAATTATTTTTCTAGTCCTGACAGGTTTATAAATGGACTTGGACAACTAGGTCACATTTCAGAAATAACACTAAATGCTGGCTACATAGTCACTTGACATTTCTTCCTTTCGCATTAATAGAATATATTTCACACAAGATGCTATTTGCAGGTGAAGAGGACAATTTTCCTCAGAAAAGAATTGCTTACAGAATAAAGTTTAGGCAGCAGCTGTATGGATTAAAATAGAGCTATAAAGGCCAGCTTTAACACAAATAAGTGAATTGAGGAAGGAAATAACCTTGTGGACTTTGATCAGGAAGGGACATAATATATGCTTAAATTCAACATTTCATGTTTACTATCTATGACAGGAATCTATGCAAACTGAGAATAGCAACTGACATTGCTTTAAATGATAAGTGCTGTAAAAGGTAAACTTGACATTAAATCATACAAAGGAGATAACCAATTTATAGGAGGTGGCCAACAGGACTATATTATATTGGTGGGATTTGTGATGGCATTTAACAAATAAAATGTCAGATTTACTGTACAGAATTAAAGGGACCCATTGACCTTCTGATCAAAGACACAGATTTTACTTCATCATCTCTGAAAACTCTTATAGCTAAAATTTCTTTCCAGATGCTTGCCTAGAGAAGGCCCTGGTGGAAGCAGGAACAGAAAAAAGAAGAATGTTGGGAAGAGAGCAATAGACAAAGAGACACATGCCACAAATAAAAACATGTGAACAAAAGATAACTTTTTTTAGAATTCCTTTAATTTATGAGCCTTGCAGTATTCCAACAATAAGATGCACATACAAATGAAAATGGCTTCAGCTGAGTGGTTGTAGATGCCGTTTTGCCTTTTTCCCGCTACTTATCTGTTGGATGGGTTTTTGAGGGACTGTCACAAAGAAGTGGGTGTCAATCTATTTTCCAAGGCAAGACAAGAAACAATGGATGGAAATTAATCAAAGAGAGATCCAACCTAGAACTAAGGAGAAGTTTTCTGATGGAGAGAACACTCCACCAGTGGAACAGCTTGCCTTCAGAAGTTGTGGGTGCTCCATCACTGGAAGCTTTTAAGAAGAGCGAGTTATTCTTTTAATACAACCTATCTCACTGAGTTGTTTGAGACATGAAAGAACATGGGAGAATCCATGTATTTGAGCTCTACAGATGACCCAATCAAAAATAAATAAAATACATAAGAAAATAAGAGTGGCCCTGATCATCACCATACATTATGAGACCACTGTTGCTGATAATAGAACAAAACATGTGCACGCATTCTTTGTAGTCAGTAAAATTCTGCTCCAAAGGAAAAAAATATTTTGCAGTTCTGATTTACTCCTTTTAGGAATAACAGCCCAAAAACTGCATCCAGTACTTTACAAGTAGTCCTTGTCCTACAACAATTTATTTAGTGACCGTTTGAAGTTACAGCAGCACTGAAAAAAAGTAACTTATGACCATTTTTTATACTTATGATAGTTGCAGCATCCCTACGATCACATGTTCAAAATTCAGATGCCTGGGACTGACTCATATTTACGACAGCTACAGTGTCCAGGTGTCATGTGATCACCTTTTGTGATCTTCTGACAAGCAAAGTCAATGGGAAGCCAGATTCACTTAACAATTGCGTTACTAACTTAAAAATTGTAGTGATTCATTTAACAACTGTGGCAAGGAAGATCATAAAATGGAGCAAAATTCACTTAACAACTCTCTCACTCAGCAACAGAAATTTCAGGCTCAGTTGTGATCATAAGTCAAGGACTATATTTTTATAATGCATCATATCATATTGTAAGTGGTTGGTGCAGAATGAATACTAGAACCGGATGTTATGCTGGAGGACTTAAAACTTTATAGCCTGGCAGCAGATAATTGTAGTAATAAATAGCACTGAGGAAATGATAGACATACAGATTTTGGGGGAAAGCACTAACTAGACCATGGGTGTCCAGCTTTTTGGTTTGCCTGGGTCACATTGAGTGAAGAGGAATTATCTTGCGCTACATATAAAATATGTAATATAGTTAATGTATATAAAAATCACAATCACGTTCAAAATTTCCAATCTTGTGGGGCCACATTATTAGTTGTCCAGGGCTGCATAGATTATTTTACCTCTCCTTGTTAGAGAGCACACAGATCCCTTTCTTGAGTCACTTCAGAAAGGCTAATCCAGATAATTTTATGGCTTGGGGTGCTGCCAGTATAATCTATCTATCTATCTATCTATCTATCTATCTATCTATCTATCTATCTATCTATCTATCTATCTATCTATCTATCTATCTATCTATCTATCATCTGTCTGTCTGTCTGTCTGTCTGTCTGTCTGTCTGTCTGTCTGTCTGTCTGTCTATCTATCTATCTATCTATCTATCTATCTATCTATCTATCTATCTATCTATCTATCTATCTATCTATCTATCTATCTATCTATCTATCTATCTATCTATCTATCTATCTATNCCTCCCTCCCTCCCTGCCTTCCTTCTTTCCCAGCCTTCTAATATGTGTGACAGGAAGATTCTGTGACTAGACATCAAATGACTTGGAAATAATATACTTATTTGTGTTGAGGAAGTAACATATTTGGGGGGGGGGACCCAGTATGACGTAGTCGTTTTTAAGAAACTAGAGAAGGTTTCTTTTATAAGGGACAATTACTATTAGGAAGAAATAAGTCTTTTGTTACAGAAAGTGATTTGTTGTAAAATTATATACAAAATATACTGGATATTTAAATATTAAGGGGTGGTTTCTTACCGTATCTAGGTTGCTTTTATACATTTTCCCTTTATATTTCTAAGGTTTTGCTCATTTTTCTATTTTAATTATTTTTTAGTCAGGGTTTGGTTTTTAATTTTGGAATTTTCTCTGTGCTCAATAACATTTTTTTGCACTTCTACATACAGTAACTCTTCATCTTTCCTATTCACATGTTTTCTTGATTATATCTCTCTTTTAATACTTAACTCCTTTATTACTTTACAGCTTATCTGTTACATGTTTATTGCTTTTACTATCTCTTCCCTCTCTTCTCTTCCTTTCTCTTTCCCCAAGTTTTGCTTCTTCCCGGTCTTTCCTTCTGGGTCTGAGGTCAGTTGCTCACATCAGAAGAGCAGTTATACCTATTCTGTTGACACAATGTCATTCCTCTCTCTCAGCCTTCACCCTTCTCCCACTGGCCTCTGTGGGAATTTTCCTCTAGTCTACCGGTAGATGAACCCAGGAATATCTTTTGTCAGCATCAAAATGATAAACTGCTGGATAAGGAAAGGGGACTCTTGTCCTGAAGACTGGTTAGGCACAGGGACTCTGTATGAAGAAGCCAATGTCCACACAGGATCAAGGAAATAAAAAACTGTTTTTGTTCTGTGTAGAAACAGAAGAGGATGCTTCTGGGCTTTCACCCAAGGAGCACACAAAAAATGAGGCAAGGTCATTTTTATACAATTTAATACAGGAAACAAAAGTAAGAGAATCACTAATTGGTTATAAAGTTACACAACAGTCACAATGTGCACAAAGCAAACCCATCCCATAATACTCCATTAATTATTTAATTCTACTTCATTATCATACTAGTTGACTACCTCTGGGTGTGTTTTTTACTATGATAAACTTTGCTTACCTCCAGACCCTGGTCCAGACACCTCTAACCACAGCTTAAGCTAAATATCCCGTAACCTTCCTTGATTTGAATAATGGGTTCACTTGCAAGTATCTGAGTGTCAAAGTCACAACCTGACAATTAGTCTATATAAGAAACCTTTGTTGTCATCCCATGGAGTGTTTGTGGTGGATTCCTCTAGATCAGTGGTTCTCAACCTTCCTAATGCCGCGACCCCCGCCCCGCCACCGTGACCCCTGCCCTGCCCACTCCCCGCACATGATGGATTGACAAAGGGGGCATGGCACCAAGATGGCGGGCTAGCACGTGCTTAGGCGACCCCCGTGAAAGGGTTGTTCGACCCCCAAAGGGGTTGCAACCCACAGGTTGAGAACCGCTGCTCTAGATCTTACCAAGGTGTTAGAGAAGTTGCTCCTTCTAGTAGGCAAAGACACAAATAGGCTAATAGGTCTGGATAAAGTTAATTCACATCTTACAAATCTTCTAGTTATTTATTAACAAGGTAATAAATTACCAGGCCCTCAAGTTGGAGGTGTGTCACAGTTATAAGTAAGAACCAGGCAAATTTCCACTTATCCTTCAGGATGACCAGAAGAAAATGAGAAGTCACGAAGCCCAAAGAGCTGCAGGAAAGGGAATAAGAGAAAACACTATTGATCTCGTGAAATTTCTAGTAATTTCTATATCTCTAGACATAGGATTTAAAAATCAGAATTCATGGAGCATTTAGGATATAATCATAACAGTTTCCAATTCTGTTTTGTACACAAACTAGGGTGAACAACATTAGACAAAATCTGTCTAAAAAAATTGTACTATAAGCCATCTTGGGGCTTCAGTATTGCCACTTGGTCTACTTCCTATAGTGCAGGGGTCCCCAAATCCTGGTCCATGGACTGGCACTGGGGCACAGCATGCCAGCAACTGGGCCACGCAAACAAGTGAAGCCCCATCTATGGGATTCAGGCAGCATGCGAAACCATGCCCTCTCTGGTCCACGGAAAAACCCCTCTCCACGGAACCGGTCCCTGATGCCCGAAAGATTGGCAGCCACTGCTGTAGTGGATGAAATCGCTTTCCCTAACAATAACTAAGTATAGGAAGAGTTTTTGAAAAAATTACAACCTATAATCATACTACCTATAGTTATTGAAGGCAAGCAATTTGATGAAATTCTGTTGTTAATAGTAATTTAATTAAAATACAATTAAGAAGATAAAAATATAAAGAAATATATAAGAAAATAAAAGAATAAATAGAAAAAGAAAACTATAATAAAAAGAAAAGAAATATATAAAGAAATGATTTCTCCCTTCATAAACAATTTTAGAAACTTACCACTTTCTCTTAAAATAAAACAAATTATCTCTTCTTCCCATATATCATCTCTTCTTTATAAACAAAAGTCTATTAAAGGTTACCAGAGTCAACAACGTATCTATTTTAATCTTGATCAAACCAACCAACCTCATTATTCCTTCCTTTTACTTTTAAGAAACTTAATCTTTAGTCCCTTCAGCTTGGTTCCTTTACATTTTTTTTCTTTGTCCTTCTCATCATATTCTTTAAAGCTTTAACAAGCCTCTTTTTAAAATCCAATATGGGAAAATAATCGAGGTCGCCCACTTAGTTTCTCATTTGTAGATCTCTTTTAATAATTAAGACATCAGCTAGCTTCCTTTATATGTCCAATGAAGCAAATTTTTCTGTATCATTCTTGTGGCCTATTATAACCCATTTTCAGATCACTCTCAGTCTTGTCAGATATAACTTGTTCCTCTTTCATAACATCTTTTGCACACAGTCTATCTATAAAGACAGATGCTCTTGAAATTAATCTGAATCCATTGTTCAAAAATATCCTTCAATATGTCCAGTGTTAAAATAAAGATGTGATGAATTTCTTTATTTAATGAGGCCAGAGAAATCCTGCATCTTCTGCAGAGATCTCGAATTATTTTCATGTGGAACTGAATTTAAAAAAAAAAAAATGAGATCTTTGAAAATGTTGTTATTTCATTATCTGAAGTCATGTTCATCATATTGGTCTGTTAATAACCCCCACACACACACACTTCACCCATTCTATTACATTATACTCAGTGTAAAATAATCTTCTGATCCAACGAAAGAACAAGCAAGACATCATGTGTGTAGCACCATTCCATATTGTAAAATGCTTTTCATCTGCATTTTGGCATGGGGTCTATTATCCTCCTCATTTCTTTGAATTATAATAGCTGTGGTGTTAATGATGATAGAAAACAAAATGGTGATAGAGAAAAAGTAGCAATGCAGTAATTAAATGTTGCAAAAATTAGCAAGGTGATAAAAAGACAAAAAGTGAATACATTCTGTAATGTTTTCATAGGTATAGATACTGTCTTTAAATTGTGTAATATTTCCTGGTCTTTTCTATATAATACAAAAATATCAGAGACATAGTCTCAGCTGCTATTAGAAATGAAAGGAAAAGACTACATTGCAATAATTGTAATTAAATATTTATGATGCTATATTTCTGCCCTTCATTTAAGAGAATTCCTTCCCTACTATGAAATAAGATTAAGGTGAGAAGAAGTGACTGCATTCACACATAAAACAAAGCCAGAAAAATGTTTACCTATGATTTACTGAATAAACCAGTAATAGAATGCACACTTACAATGTATGGGTTAGCTCATACATGATAATCGAAAATCCAAGACATTGTGATGTAATATTAATGCTAGGAATAAAGTCAAGCCACTGACTTGTTGACAACAATTTAGGCTGAAATTCTGTACTTACTTCCTCAAAAGTCATTCTATAGAAACTAATACTGCTTACTTCTGAGTAGATATGCATATGATGGCAGTAAATATTAGCTTAAAATTATTAATAATAATACTAATTTATTATTCCATTATAAAGAATACTATAATCAGAAAATTATCCATAACAATGTTGTAAGTGTTGTGTTGTGTTGCACTGCACCTCACTTCTTTTCATTCCTCTTCACAAAATACAGAAAGGTGTATTTGAAAAATTTCTACTTTTTAACAAAAATGGAAGCTGTGGTTCAATACTGACAGACATCTAGAACAGTTCTTCCTTCCATTTGACCAAGAAACAGTTTTATTTTTGTAAGGCTAAAATAAAGGTGAAATGTGGGGTATTGGAAACTCTAGTAGCTAGTATGCATTATAAACCTGTCTTTTCTGGTTTTAAATGTATGTCACAACCAAGGGTGCAATTATACAGGGACAGCTTAGCACACAGACTCTTACATTAAAGACATGGCACAAGTCTTGAAATGAACCACCATCCCTCAATCAGTAACTTGTTGAGGGCAAAAGAGATAGTGATACATATCTAGAACTCTCTTGCACTACAGGTTTCTATTAATTCCATTGGAGAAAACACCTTACCCTGTTTTTCAATGTTGCTACAGTATAATATTACCGCAAAAGCCAGTGAAATGATTGCGGAGTTTATTTTTGCTAGATCATTTTGTTTGACCAGTTAAGGAGTTTCAGTTTAAGAGAGAAGATCTTGCAAAACATGCAATTATGATGAAGAGCAGGACTCAGCTAATTATTCTTAGCCAGACTAATGCATGGTTCTTTTTGAAAAAGAATACAATTACCTATCCAATGAAAGAGGAGAAGTGAAGATCTTAATAATACACTCCTACACACTCGCAATTATGAAACATCGGTCTTTGAAAAGATTGCTCTGAAATCATCTCTGCAAACCTTTTGATTTCACTTTTACATTTAGTGTTTCAAAAGGGAAGAAGAAGGATTGGCATGATACACAACTGAGTTGAAGGAGGTCACAGGTTCACACCACAAAGGGATATATTTTAATGTTCAGCGGCTAGAGAGAATGAAGTGCACGTTTCCTCAGCCATTTCATCTCAAGGGTTTTAAGTGGGTTGTTCGTTTCTTTCATTACTTTTAGTAGATGTTTTAATTGCAATAAAAAATATTGGTCTATTTCTCTTTTGGTTGTTGTTTTTAATGCATCTTATCAAAGGATGTGGCTCCATATTTAGCAGTTCATGTATTTTGCATATAAATTGATTGGGAAGGGGATTTCCATATTTTCCATCAATTTTTCTTTCACATTTTTCTTTCACATTTCCATCCATTTGTATAGGTGTATAGGTTATCAGTTAAAGGCCACATTTGAGGAGATACTAAAAAAAGCTATGATAAGGTTAGTGATATGCCTGTGCATTTTTCTTCTTATAAATTAACTTGCAGTCCTGTGGAACCACACAATTACCTTTCACTGTGTTTCTGACGCAATAGACAAGAAAATGTATCATGCTGCTTTCAATTTATTTGCTGGATTTGCGTAACTGTGGCAGAGATAATAAGCGAAACAGTTTGCTTATACCAACCTATGTATGGGGCAATAGACAAGAGGTAATGTTCAACATTTGGAATACAGAAGCTTTTATTGATGTTATTATGATCATTACCTGATCATTCTGAGCAGTTGGAATTTTTGAGATAATATAATGCGCTGGTTTCTTTTGAACTCTGAGAATAATGAGACCATCTATTTCCATTTTTTCTTATCTTCAAAATCTTAATATAAATCTGAGCACACAATAAAACTGTTGCATATTGCCTATTTCACGTGATCAACCGAAGTTACAGAATTCTGTGAGAGAAATCTCCTGATGTTCTGATCACCATTAAAGGAAGTCTCTACACATTCAGTTTTGACTTACATTTTCCATATTTGATTTGTCTGTTCATACTACAAAATAATCAGTCCTCTTGCCATTTCCTTTGAGCATTTTATAATCCTCTGAGTTGGTTTTTAAAAGATATGACCATCTGGTTTTTTTGCTTGCAAAATTCTTATTGTCTGTAGCTAAAAAAGTAACAAAAGTATTGAAGTCCTTCTGAGATGACTCAAACACATTTAAAGTCCATATGGAAAGGAACTGAGACAAGTGAATTTAACTTTTTATCAGATGATTAGAGCAGCTATCTGAAAGTACTGTATTTTGATTTATTTATTAAAAAATAAGATTATTTGTTTACATTATAGATAAAAAATAATACCCTATACAATTCCATGTATGTAATTTCATAATTGTTTTACCTATCTATAAGGATGAAACTCGGATATTAATGACAGTTTCAGAACAGAGGTTGCTAACATTTTTATTATAATAGCAAAAATGGATATTTTTGACTCTGATCATAAATACATAAGTCCTCCCAGCCTTCACAAGAGGGATCAAAAGTAAATGAACAAAACTAGTTCAAACAACAGGTCAGCTACCACCCAAAAAATATGAGGTCCAAAGACCAAATTAAATGATAAATTTGGATATACATTTTAGATGGAACTGTGGCAAGCATTCATTCTTTATACTGCAGAGTCCAGAGAAAATTGTCCCTAAAACTGACAGACAGACACAGACAGACAGACAGGCAGACAGACAGACAATATATGAAAGTTTTCATGAATATCATCAGAACATGCCTCTTAGGATTCATTTTCACTGAATCATAGCTTGGGGAAGAATTAAATTTTCTGCACTGCATTGCAATTTTGAATGTAGTAACATTCTTTCTTGTTCCTTCTTGTTCATTTTCTGCTTATTAGAAGGATTTGTTTGATACAGTGATTTAATTTAATTTGACCTCTAGAGGTGAGTCATCTTTTCATGCCTGCTTACTCAAGAAACCTAGCAAAAAGATGCAGATCTTTACAAAGTCTTTCCTAAGCTTAGTGTTGTGATTATTTATCTTTTTTTTAATAAACTGAGGACAAACTAATGCAGAAGGTTAAACCTCAAAGATCTGTGGTTCTTTTTGATATTTTAATTAAAAATAAGAACAATCCTTTCATATAATAGACTACCTAATCTTCAGAGCCAGTGTTCTAGCAGGAGGAACCAGAAATTACCTTCATTTTATGTCATTTATAAATTTCTGTAGTTCAGTTGTTGTTTTTCTAGAAGCACATGCCTAGGTAATGGTTTTGGGTTTGTTTTTTTTTTAACTCTGGGATATTATGGTTTGATCTGGACATTGAGGATGTCCTTATAATTCTAATTTTGCCTGAAAACTATTAAGATAAGACATGACTCATTTCTGTCATTGAAATTCTCTTCTACCATCTGAAAATACACTCTGTAGCCGCCAGTTGTCTCCAAGGTCTTACACTGAAATTTGCTAGCAGAACCAAAAGATTTAAAGGCAAAGAAGGAACCAAACTGTGTATCATCAGGCGGGCTAGACAGGCTTGATCTAATGCAGTGGTTCTCAACCTTTCTAATGCTGTGACCCCCCCGCCACCACGACCCCTCCCCGCACGGGATGAGGTGACAAAGGGGGCGTGGCACCAGGGATGAAATGCTCCCAGTTCGGGCTTGCCTGCGGGTCACCAGACAGCTGATAGCGACGGACGCAGAGGGTAAAAGAACCCAAATGGCAGCGTCCGGGCAGGTGGGCGAAGTCTCCCGCTTCTGTCGCTACCGGCTATCCGGCGACTCGCAGGCAAGCCCGAACCGGGAGCATTTCACCCCTGCAGTGACGGTGGCACCAAGATGGTGGGCTAACGTGTGCGGCGACCCCTGTGAAATGTTCGTTTGACCCCCAAAGGGGTCACGACCCACAGGTTGAGAACCGCTGATCTAATGGTTAAGGACTAAAAATGGGACATCTGAGTTCCAGCCTTCTTATGCATGAAGTCCAGCTGGGTGGTCTTGGCCAATCATTTTCTCTTAGCCCTAGGAAGAAGACAATGGCAAACCACTTATGAATGTCATCATCTCCTTTTAATGACCCCATAATCCCTTGTGGGGTGGAGTCTGGGCAACTGAATGGAGCTGAGTGCTTACTGGCTGGATGCCCTTCCTGTCGCCTATGCGGAGTTATATTCAGCAGATATATTCTCATCATGCCCAGAGAGAGAAACATCTGCCTCTACCAAGGATCGAACTCACAGCCTCCTGATTGTTCCACCTCTAGGCCACCGCACCACTCTAAACCACTTATGAAAGTGGTGCTAAGAAAATGATATGGACTTGTCCATATAAACATCAGGGATCAAGACTGACTCACAGGCAGTGTGGAATCAAGGTAAGTAAGAGTAGCAATTCCCATACAAAATTAGGCCAGATTGAGGATATTCCTAAATAGACCTAATGGTAAATGCAAAGGACCCTGAGAGACAGAGGAAGAGCCTCAGCCAAGAGAATGGTAGGATAAGAAGCAGCTTAGTTCACATAAGGAATGTGGGCATGATAAATGTCTCAGAAGGAACACTTTCTATTTTCTTGGGCTGTAGAGGCAATGGGGAAGAAATGTATTTTCAGACTTGCAAGATTCTGTTAACGTAACTTACAATAAAATAGAATTAGTTCATCTAGGCATGCTTCCTGTCTGGACTACCTCATAAGGCTGACGGTAAGTTCCAACATATTGAATCCTATTGGCTATTCTCAAAAATCTAAAGATAGAAAAGATCAGGTGTGGTTAGTAATTGGCTGGGAGTGTATCAAAAAAATTCTAACTACATAAGCCAGACTGGGAAGTAAAACAAAAAGCAAACAAAAACAACAAACAGAAGAAGGCAATGGCAGATTATGGATCCCACAAAAACAGGGATAGCAGGAGTTGAACTTGCAGGAAACTTTAAT
The DNA here is from genome assembly GCA_003457575.1 of Thermophis baileyi. Classification (NCBI taxonomy): domain Eukaryota; kingdom Metazoa; phylum Chordata; class Lepidosauria; order Squamata; family Dipsadidae; genus Thermophis; species Thermophis baileyi. The sequence continues at coordinate 375,318 of QLTV01004142.1, forward strand.
CAATCTCACTCATTTTTCTTCTGAGTTTTGGATTCAGTAAGATTCAGCTAGTTCAGTCAGGCCTTTCATTACTTAGAATGGGTTTATGTATCTGTACAGTTCATACAGTTCTCAGCTGAGCTGTTTGAACAAAAGACAAAATTAGCTCTGTTTTGGATGTGCATGATGCAGTCCAAGCACAATGGTTTTAGCATGACACAGAGCACTAAGTTACATGAGTCAGGAACGTGTTCATTGTAAATGCCAGGATATTAATATCATTTATGTCACAAATTATCATTAATGGCAAGAACTTTATGGAAATGCCTTAAGATCAGCTGTAACTGTGTGTGCAAATCCACCCCCAATATTCTGACTTCCTTGCTAGTTTTGCTGCTAATTTTCCCTTTCATATCTAGATAGGACTTTTTCTATTAGAAAACCATTGCCTTGGAACAATCTTTTGAACAAAGTTGTGAGCAGGTAAAAGTCATTCAGTCATATTACAATACAATACTTATGTAATATGTAAGAGCCAAGGTGAGAATGCAGGCTACTTCTGCTGACTGCTGGCTGCCAGCCATCTCAGCAGTTCTAGTCTCACCGGCTCAAGGTTGGCTCAGCCTTCCATCCTTCTGAGGTTAGTAAAATGAGGACCCAGATTGTTGGGGGCAACATGCTAACACTGTAAACTGCTTAGAGAGGGCTGTAAAGCACTGTGAAGTGGTATATAAGGCTAAGTACTATTGCTATTGCTATTATTTACACTGTATAAAATATTGACTGGATCTCAAAAGATCATTGATCATTACTAGGATCTCAACAGATAAGCTTAGAGACAAACTTTTCTTTTCCATCAGTTTTCAAAGTTCACATAAATGACCAGAACAAGCCCAGGTGACATTGCATATCTCACACCATCACACAAACTACAAGATTGCATTATGAAATTATATCACCTATACCCATAGGCGCTCATGAATACTTCTGAAGTTTGGAAATTCTACTTAAGCCCATTTCCAGTTTTAACTTAAGTCACTGGTGGTTTTCTAAGCAAAATACCTTTGGTATTAATCCCTTATAGCACTCTTCTCCAAGATGTGCATTGCAAATATATTGGGACTCTAATTCCAGAATTCCTGTCCAGTTGGATGCCATGCCTTCACAATTATGGGAGTTGCAACAATTATAAATCTAGAAGGTCTCAGAGGGAAAAGATCTGTCTTTTTCAGTTCCTTTACACAAGTTGTATTTGGGAGACTCTTTATTTCCCCACAAGAGACCTTGTCATTGCATAGATTATGTGTGTGTGTGTATGCCACCTGTTATGTTATATATATTATTTATACATTATACCAGTTGTGCAACAAATTGCTGAGACTAGATAGTGCTTTCTGCTAGCTGGCTGGCATTTGCAAGGCATGCATCTTAGTGTACAGTCTGTACTTCAAGTACTGGCTTTAGAACAGCTTTTATTGCCTAGCAACTGCTTGACCATAAAGTACCTTAACAAAATGATAGTATCTTACATTACAGTGTTCCTAATTAATGTTTTAGGTGTTTTAAGAGGCTTTGGGGCATATTAATCCACTAGTTCCATCTTAACTGTGGAATTTAATACTTATAGTTGCTAACACTTGAGTTTTTAGCAAGCCAGCAATATGGGACGTCTGTTATGCATTCATTGAAGATTATGGCCAGGATGGATTTCACAGGATTGAAGGCAAAGTCTGCAGGTGACAATTGCAAAGTGTCACCTTTCTTCTAAAACTGAATATATATGTCCTTGTTTTAGGCTAATGCTTCATACATTTTTGTAGTCTATCACTGATTACCATTCCATTTCCTATTCCTCTGAAGAAAATATAACAGAAATACAAACTTTCTAAGATTAGTTGTGCATGACTTCTGCCAGCCTGGTGAGTTTTCCAGATAGGAAGCACTCCCAGATGAACTGCTTTATTGTATGGTTACATTATCAGAATTTTGCAAATCAGAAAGTACATTTCTTCCCTTTGCTTTTACATCCCAAGGGGATGCCACACCTATGTTCTTTCTGTTAGCTAAACCACCTCTTATCCAACCATTCTCCTGGCTGTGGCTCTTCCCTCTGACTCCCAAGGTCATTCCCACATACCACTACAACTTCTTACCACTCTCATCACCCCCACTTTATCTTTGCTTTCCCTTTTTAAAGATTTCCTAGACTGTAAGCTTAAGAACAAGAATGAATTACCTACTCACCCATCCTAAGGTCCATTTGTCTAGAGTTCAAGATTTTAAAATGCTTAAATGAACAGTACCATCTCCTTTTACTCCTCTTCTTATATTAACTGCCTTCTTTCACATTTTAATCCTGGTTTGGTATTATGTTACTATTTGGTAACTTACAGTACATGGGTCCTTTCTGGAGATGGGTTTTAGAGATTAATAAGACCCCATTTGAATTTGAGATGAAAAGGTGGCATTCCATTCCACATTTAAAATTTGAGAATCAGTGGCAATAAAATTTGGTTTAATAGACCAAATTAACTGGCTGCAATGACTTCCAATTCAGATATATTAGATTTTTTTTGCAAAGTTTTAGCACGAGAGTTTCACCAGTTTTATCACAGACTCATGTTTTGAACTGTTACCTCTTCATCTCTTCTAAGAAAGAGACAGCAAAGATAAAGAAAGAAAATAGACAGTAACTCATCAGCAAGCCTTTTGAGAAGATAGGCCAAGACAATGCAGAAAATATCTTAATCCAGCTTTTTAAAAAATATATATATATATATATACATTTTAAATGTCCAAAGAATCTCACCCACTGACCCACTTGCTTTTCTGGGCTAAGAAAGTAAAGTAAGTTTCTTCTGAAAAAAAAAATCATTTATGTGCTGCTTATGCAGGAGTTCTTTTTTAAGCCTCAAAAGTTTGTTAACACTATTGCATGTAATATACTGTGGTATAAAAAAACAGGGTGTGGTGTACTTAATAATCTAATGATAAAACATACTAACTTAGACCTACTGATATAGTGAAGACTCACTCCCACAGCATGAGACAGGACTGCTACAGACAAGTAGCAGCAAAAAAGATTAAAAATATTTGTGGAAATGATAAGAATGAAGGAGGAAACTGAACAAACTGAAGAACTGCATACAAGACCCATAAGAACTGTGTTACAAGTGAGACAGTGAAACTGTGAGTTAAGAAAAAAATAGGCACAAGAAGGCACAGATTTGGGAGAAAATACAGAATCACCCTGGGAAAACCAAACTAAATTTAAAGCAGGAAAATAATCTCTCTTGTGTTCAGTCTCTTCCCCTTAGTTGTTTAAATAAATTCTGGTATGGGAAACAAAAAACAAACAGCGCTCCCCTCAAACTTTGAAAAACTTTAATATCATACCAGCAACAGAGACTATCAACACATCAATCAATGAACATGCCACCACACACTCAACTTAGTCTATGTACAGAAGGAAAGCTGCAACTATGGATTCATCCTCAGGTCTGTAACAAGTACTTTCCTCTGGTCTTGAGTTTGGAAAAAGATATACTGACATGAAATACCCTGTCCCACAATCTGTCTTGTTCATCCCTTGTAATGGGACTAGTCAATATTGCTACCTGCCCACAGTGGCATTTTCAGAACAGGGTTTCCTCCTTTAGCTTCATCTACTGGTAGGAAGACAAACTGCTAGCTTGTGGCAGGGTTGGGATTAGGGGACCCAGAGTGTTCCTTGTCCTTCCATCTGTGGTTTGCTGGTATGAGGCGGTGGGAGAAGGGGTTGCAGGGTTAATAGACCTTCAGTACTGCTACAATGATGCACCTTGCCAAGTCACTCTATGGCTTCACCTCTTCTCACACCTGCTTTCATGACTGTGTTTTGGCAGCCACTGACTAGCTTGCCATGGTTTTTCACTTTCAGCAACTCACCCTGTAGTCATTCAACTCCTCCATCACCTCATTTAGACTCCTACCCAATGATCCCTATATGGCCACAGCTGCCCCCATCTCTCCAAACTTCTGGTCTTCACTTCCTCATTAGAAATCAGGACTTATACATATTTGAAGAGGGGAATTCCCACATAAGTCTTTGGTATTTTTGGGTGCCAAAAGGAATATACACTTCAACAAGGTCTGTATTCCCATGTCTGAACAATAAAAATTTAGAAGCCAGTGAGATAATGGTGCACAGAAATTAGAAACCAAATGGGAGAGGAAATCTTGCAGTGAACTATTCAGATTCTAAAATATTGTCAACCTCTGAGGTTAGGTACCTTCTCCAGAACGTCTGCATGGTCTTCTTCTCCATGAGATGGGAAATAATATTTTTAGTGTAGAATACCTTTAGCCTGCTGCTGCATTCTGCCTCAGGAATGGGCTCACTACAAGATGGAGGCTCTGTTATAAGAATGTGTCCCCAGCAAACATTTAATAGAATGTCTTTATGAGGTGACAAGCAGTATGATGTAGATGAGCTCAAAGTGTGAGATTTTGCAAACTATCCAATATTTGAATTACCTTTCATCTTTCCGGAAAGCCTTAAAGGTGTCTGGATTCAGTCCAACACTCAAATCAATATGAATATTCAAGCTGACTAAACAATTTGGTTAAATATTATTTGAAAGGAATCATTCCTTTTGAAGCTTCATACTCATATATTTTTCCTCATAAATTGTAGACCATCTTCCATTTATTTATTTATTTATTTGACCCTCTATTTGATTTATCAGCAATCATTTTCTAACCTCTACCCTCCTTTAAGATATATGGAGTCTGTTAAATAGATGTTCTGGTAAGATAAATGTCATAATGATCTTGCACAATATTACTTCACAATTTTGTGTTGAGATTTCTGCCGATTCTGCTCTCTCCTCGGCATGGCTTCATTTGTCATTGGAAGGTAAAGGTGCATAATTTTTAAAAAAAGAGGATAATTTGAATTTGTCAAATTAAGGCCTGATCAAGCTGGTTCAACTATTTTAGGTTTAGCCTGGAAGAACAGGGTATGATTTGATAAGCAAACTAAAACAAAAAAGCAAGAAAGGTTCCTAAAGTAGATTCATATGGACTCATTCTTTGGCCTTTTTTTTAAATGCCTGGGCACAAAGCTTTTTGAGGTGGAAGACCTTAGAACACCCTGAGTTACATATAGCCCAGAAACTAAGTTGGAGCACTAATAGTTTCCTCTCTCTGTCTTATCAGTTGCTGCAAACAGGGAGAAGCACCCAGTTGGTTAAGCTGATAAGGGGCCTATTTTGAGGGCCTGAAATATGAAGTGACTTGAGTTTTTCTACACCTATCAGAAAGTTACTCTTTGCTTTCTGTGTTAACTCTTTTATTAATTCTTTACAAATTTACAAATGGCTTGGGGCAGTTAACATAGGCAGACAACTCAACCAACCAAAGAACTAGCTAGATTGTGTTGGTTTTGAAATGACCCAGCTAAAGGGAAGGTCAATTAAGGACAATTTCACATGAAAACATGCTGTGGCAACTGTCCTTGCAGACTTCAGACAGAGAAGTGTACTTTATATTGATGTGTTATTTCTTTCTCATTGCATTCTGGCCTTTCCAAATGTGTCATAATTCCAATACACCTACAGAAATGCCAGCCCAGTAAACTGAATGCAGGCAGTATATCAACAGGACGAGGTAGCAGGTATGGGAATCTGAAATTCCAGGGCCACAAACAGTCCCCACACCCCCTCCAACAATAATTGCACTGAATTAACATCCTAATGATGCAGGAAATTTGCAAAATTGTAACCTATGTCTCCAAAATAGGGTGAGCAGTGCAAAATTAACAAGGCAAAACCAACCGCCACCACACTCCAAGCCCCATTTATCTCAAAAGCCCAGAGGGGAAAACAACAACAGCAAAAAGATTTTTAAAAAAAAATCATGTTTCAAGTCCAGATGCTAAATTGCCTTGCCTGCTTTGTGCCACCACATTTCCCCTTTCCAAAAGTTCATCCTGTAGTTAGGAAAGTTTACCATCCCTGTCATATAAGTAAAAAGTCATTCAGGTCAAGCTCAACTCTCAATGATTCTAGGAGCACATCTGTGTAGTTTTCTTGGGAGAAATGTAGGAGCTGTTTGACACTGTCTTCTTCCAGCATGATTTTTTTTTTAACTTCCTAGTCTAGCTGATATTTCCTGATAGTATCACATCCAAGTACTTACAACGGTTGACACACATTTTTAATTAACGGGGTGGGGGTGGGGGGTGTAGTCTGTTTAAAAAGGGGAAGCTCTTACTTGCTTATCTTGTTTGCTAAGCGTGAACCACAAACTAACAAGCTCCTTAGCCTGACCCCATTAGGCAATAGCTTTCCCCCTTTTGCATTAATCACAACTTAGCCACTGGTTCATCACTGCTAATATGTAACCTTCCCTTGCTGAACCCTAAGTTGTGCAACTCTTTTCTGACTTACTTTTAAGAAATTCCAGAGGGGAATTGGGTGGAAAAAGGAAGCAATACGGGCTATAAAATCTGCCCAACAGAAGCAAATCAACTGGCAAAACTCTGGTTGCTGTTTATGCTCATTGCAGATGGTTGAGGGGCGATCTCTCTGACATTGTCAAGTATCGGGACTTAAATCAAATTTGACCTTAATTTGTTTATTTATTTTAACCATACTTTGGATACCAAAGAATGCACATATGATTGGTGTGTGTGTTTCTGTGTGTATACACATCATTAATCTAAAAAATAAAAGTACAAACTAAAAACACAAATTAAGAAGGAGAAAAATCTATCTTATATTTTTTACTTCTCAATAGTCACTGGTTTACCAATGAATTCACTACTATAATATCACCACTGCATGATATTATTGTAAGAGATCACAGAATCTCTGCCATAGTAATATTTATTGCTGCGTCCTTTGATTAGTAGAAAATGTGGCATTCCCAAAACAGATAGATCACACATTTCTGACAAATGTTCCTTGACATCGGCATAATGTCACTTTTCCAATTTCTTAATATAATTCTTTTTGTCATCCCCTGGACTCAATACAATCAAAATTTCTGGAAACAGTCAGATTCCAAAGCTATGGTACTTTAGCAGTGGTGAAATCCAATTTTTTTTTACTACTGGATCTGTGGGCGTGGCTTGGTGGGCATGGTGTGGCTTGGTGGGCGTGGCTTGGTGGGCATGGCAGGGGAAGGATACTGCAAAATCTCCATTCCCACCCCACTCCAGGGGAAGGATACTGCAAAATCTCCATTCCCACCCCACTCCAGGGGAAGGATACTGCAAAATCCTCATTCCCTCCCCACTCCTGGGGGAAGGATATTGCAAAATCTCCATTCCCACCCCACTCTGGGGCCAGCCAGAGGTGGTATTTGCCAGTTCTCCGAACTACTCAAAATTTCCGCTACCGGTTCTCCGAACTACTCAAAGTTTCCGCTACCGCTTCTCCAGAACCTGTCAGAACCTGCTGGATTTCACCCCTGTACTTTAGTCAACATTACACAAACATCTTTAACATTTAAGATTTCATATCCATGAATCTGCTTATATACATTAATATACAACCTTCAAAGGATACTAAATGGTCATATAACCGTGTCATATGGATCAGTGAACCCTCAAATTTCCTATATCTCCAGCTTAAAAAATCTGATGTCCATTTTTTCAAACACATTCAGTGCTGAACACAATATATCAAAGTCAATTGGTGGCTGCCAAGCAGAGGGTTTTCTATAATCTAGGCATTTCCCCCTGTCTTTTTAGAGCCTATATCCCTGCCAACCTATTTGCCTTATTGAGATTATTTTGCTCAAATACAAATATATGGGGGAAGTGTCTTAAAATTTCTATAATATTCATCTCATTTCCTATTTGTTTTTTATTTGCTTTGCAAAGAGTTGTTGGAAGATAGAAGACTGAGAATGACTAATTGTGATACATCTGGTACTAAAGGAAAGGAAAAGCAAAAACTGGATTGTTCTTATAAACAGAACTGTAACAAATCCCAACTCCACAACATGGTCTTGAAGAAATTTTAAAAAGTGTCATACTTGAAGTTGTTTGCCAATATGGTTTATACAATTTTTAGATTGTGCTTAAAATTATATTTTCAATTGTTTTCATTTTAAAACATTTTATTAGATTATAGAATAAATTACAAAAATACAAAAGCAAATAGTAGGACACAGTGGGGAGGAGAAGGGGAAAGAAAAGTGAGAAGGGGAGGGAGAAAAGAAAAAAAGGGTTGAGTCAAAATTATATTTTCAAAATTATATTTTCTGAATTTCTGCCTTCAGAAATGTTGAATTACGATACTTAGGATACTTGTCTTCAGGATACTTGTCTTCAGAATTACAGATTTCCATCCTTCCAGCCAGAGGATGTGAAGGCCTGGGTGGGAGAGAATAGGCTTCAGCTCAACCCTAGCAAGATGGGGTTGCTGCGGGTTTTAAGGTCTCCAGGTTCCAAGGACGTTCCGTCTTTAATTCTGCATGAAGGTGGACTGCCACAATCAGAGTTGGTACACAGGCGGGACGGGGGGGGGCTTTCTGGACTCTGGGCTCCTGCTTGAAGAGCAGATGGCAGCCTTGGCCAGAGGGGAGGGGGGGTTGCATCAGTTTGTCTTATATGTCTTATATGTCATGTTTTATGCCGCCCAGAGTCCCTTGGGAGTTGGGCGGCATAAAAATGCAACAAATAAATAAATATACCAACTGCCTCCATTTCCAGACCAGGAGGCCTTGCTCATGGTGACTTATATCTTAGCCTCCTCCTACTTGGATTAATGAATCTGTACATACATTGGGCTGCCCTTGAAGAACACTTGGTCCAGAATGCAGTGTCATGGGCATTTTGTTATGCCCATGTAGCATTGCAGCCTCGCAAACTGCACTGGGTGCCAGTAGGCTTCTAGATACAATTCAAAGTGCTGGTTATTACCTATAAAACCCTTCATAGCATAGGCCAGGTTACTTGTGAGACTGCCTCTCTCCTTTGCTTCTGCCCAACTCATCAGTTCTTGTAGAGAAGACATGCTTCAGGTTTCCTCCATTAAACGATGGCATCTTGTTGGATTCTGAAGTCATGCCTTCTCAGTGGCAGCAGCTGCTCTACAGACAAGCTCCAACTCTGTTAGCCTTTCACACAGCATTGCAGGCATGGCTACTCTTCCAGGCATTTGAGTTGGGAGTGGATAAGATCTACTATTGTTGATGGTGAATGAGGTCAATGGATTCCTTGGACACCAGCAGCTGTTTTTGTGGAGTTGTTTGATTTAATTCTATAAGCCACCCAGAATCAGTTGTGTGTGATAAGTGACTCAGGTCTACCCAACACTTAGTGTTTTCTGTGTTTTCTATATTTGGTATAAATTAAATACGATGACACTAGTGCAAAGTATGACAAAGTGTTATATAGCAACCAAGAGACTTTACATCCCTGCATTCCAAATCAGAATGCAATTAGAGCCTAAACTAATCTTTGAATGCAAATTGATGGCCTTGTCATCAACCCATATCTTTACTAGTGGTATCTCTAATATATATAACGTAGATGAAAAATATTGAAATCCAATATGATTATTTTCTTTGAATTGTTTTTTGGATTGCTCATAATGGCTGTTCTGAACCAATGTGACACTTTCTGACAGTTCTAGTTACATAAATAGCATATGTTGCTCTAATATTGATTTCTCTCTGTTTCCAAGCCTATGAATCCTTGAGCCCAGATTAGTACTTCCAAAAACCGCAGTGAATCAACCACATGCCATTTTTTCATGAGTGAAATTACTTGAAGATAACTGCTGTTTCAAAGGATATCTCCTAAATGCTTTTCCTTTGACGATACTGTTGTCTAAATTAGGAAGAGTCAGATAATGAATATAGAATTTTATTTAAGTCTCAACAAGAACACAATACCATTTTAATCAAAAATAAAATTGTGTGGCCAAAAAAGAAAAGGAAATCAACATTGTTAAAAGTTCTCACTGGAGTTTTTTACATGTAATATTTTAACTCTAAAATCTACTGGGTTTGTTCCAAATATAGTATTCATTTGGGAATACTATAAAAGTCAGTCTTCTGATTATGCCTACATGTCAGATTATATTTTAAAGGAAGTCCCACTGAACATGGTGAAACTGTTTTCTGATTAATTAAACTTTATATCCTGTTCTGCTTTATTGAGAAGCTAGTGTTGACTCTTTTCATCACTTCAGAGTTAGTTCCTAATTCAGGTGAAAATTGCAATGAAAGTTTAGGAGGAAGATAATGAAAAGCAGAAAGCAGAGCTACTATTTGCTTGATCAAAAGCATAAATAAAATTTAGGTTCCACTGATGCAACATGGACTCTATGGAGAAATGCCCTCTATCTCAGCTTCTCACCAGTGACAATCCACACTGTAACTTCTAGTGATATCTCTGATTCCATTTATCTATCTTTTCAATTATTTTCTTCTTCTAGTTCTCTCAACTTTGGCAAGCATAAGTTTGGTCCTGGATGATCATGTAGTCATATCAATTGCTTAAAGTATGTAAATTTCTGCTTACTATTAACCTCAGGGAAACAATCAAGTCATTGTTTCATTTAAGACTGATTGATCAATTCTTGCATTCTAGGATATAACTTCTAAATCCATGATTCCATGGAATCTTTTTTCTCTTTATCAATGCCTGTCTATTACAGTCTTCCTTATTATTGGAAACATTTGTTTTAACTCTTCTAATTTTTATTGGCATATGGCTATCCCTATTCCTTGTAGTTGTACATTCCTTTTTTGCAAATATTTTTATCATTCTATAATCCATTTGTAAAGGATTTTTGTATAGTTTTCCTAGTCTTTTATTTTCATTTGCCTCTATTGTATCTTCTCTTTGATTATTCTTAAATAATCATACCTTGGTGCTCAATTTTCCTGTGTTTTACCTCATCTTCTTAAAAGCATCTCCATTTTCTTGTTATTTTCCTCCTTTTGTTGACATTCTTGGCTGAGGTAATTTCTGTGTCCTGTATTGCTTGATGCTGAAAGTCGGCATTCATCATTGTGCTTCCATGTTGCTCAGAGCTTTCATCCTGTCTTTCCTATCTATCATTATGGATAGTTCTAAAAGCCACTTGGTCTCCTTTGAAACTTTTGGATGTTTTTTCCAGTTAGACTTTTGCAATGTCTCTTATCTCTTTTTGTACCTTTAATATTTTATTTTGCATAACTAAAGTGTACTGAATCTGTTCCATATGATGATTTTACATTCTGACCACCATTTCCTCAAAAATCTTGCTGCCTACTCTCTTTAGGTTTTTATATTAGTTCACATATTTTATTTCAATAATTTATCATCTGTTCTTCTATCTTCACCTAGAAGCATCCTGATTGACTATATCTCATATCTCTCTCCTAGGGCAAAGCTGATTTAATTCCAATGTTCAATTCTGTGATGTTCAGATGTTAAGTTTCCATTTATGTTGTTTGAAGGAAGTATCACCAATGTGCAAAGATTTCTCTTTACAAAATTCTAATTAATCTATCTCTTGTATTATTGCCTTTATTCATACAAGTCTTCCTAAATTCCTCTATTTCTCTAACTTTGGTTTTCCAATCATGCAGTGGTACTATTGTATCATTTCTTAGGTTATACTGTCTATTTCGAAAAATATTTTTGAGTATATCTTCTATTCTATTCCCTTAGGGCCTTGTAAACTAAATAATGTGTCACACAGTTGTCTGACATAAAGTAGTCCATTCTAATCCACCTAATTTCATTTATTCCTAAAATGGCATAATTTAGCACACTTTCTTTCACCTTCAGATCTGTTTAGTCATATTCGGTGTTCTCTGAGGAGGTTCTTCCAAACTGTCTTACTAGCTATAATGGTTTGTGGGAATGATCTTGGGACACTTTCTTTTACACACCAGTTGTCCAGTCTGTGACTCTCCCTTTGGTCTGTCAAATAGCCCCTGAACCTCTCTAAATACTACAACTATATCTGTATAGTTTTCTTAGTAATAATAAAAAAAATTGGTTTTGCTTTTACATTTTCAAGGTTTGATTTTAGGGTATTTTATTCTGTTTTAGTTACTTTTCTCACATCAGCAGAATCCATCAATGCTCACATCTGTTACTCCGAGTTTACTCTTCTCTTTGACCTTATCAGCAAAATTTAATCTAGCAGGAGTTGACACTCCTACCAACATTAGATATAGTGATATTACTGAGCTCTGGACATTATTGGAAGGGTAATTAAAACTCGTTCTTAATAAACCATGCAATGGTGATGGTTCCTACTTTAGTATTGCTCTTCAAAAGCCTGTGAATTCCAAATAAACTACTAGCAGATTCACTAACCTGTTATTATACTGTCTTAATCCAAGTTAACCTCAACAACGTTTTTGTGTTTACATAGCAAACTGTGTTCAAAGAAACAAACCTTAACAAGACTTAATGTTGACCTGATTCACACAACAGAATAAAAAAATTGCTTGATTCCTACAGTAAACTAAACCACAAAATAATCCCATTTTAATCTTTATATTTTGTTAAAAGAAGCCATAGGTGTTATGTTCTAACTGTTTCAAATGTGTTGCATGGTTCCAACCAGGTCCAGCGTTTGAGCGGGAAAAAGCTCAAACGCTATTGGCTGGTCTGTCTGACAGCTCCCTATAAAAGGGCAAGCTGTCAGACTGCTTTTTGCTGGTTGCTGATACAAGAGCTGAAATAAAGAGCTGTTTTGGAAGTCTGTCTCCTGTCATCTCTACTCACTATCGAACAGTGGCGACGAGGGCTTGGGCCAGGAGAACTGTGACTAGCTTCTTCAGCACTTTCAACCAGCCAGGCAGACATCTTCCTGCCTCCTTCTGCCGCTATGTCCACCTTCCACCCGCCGGCGCCTTTCGACCCGACCCGGGAGAAATGGGACTCCTACATGCGGCGATTCGACTGCTTCCTGGAAGCAAACGATATGCTGGGTCTGACCGACA
>QLTV01004142.1:396776-412412 GCA_003457575.1 Thermophis baileyi
ATTATATTATATTATATTATATTATATTATATTATATTATATATTATATTATTATTACATTACATTACATTACATTACATTACATTACATTACATTACATTACATTACATTACATTACATTACATTACATTACATTACATTATATTATTTCAAGGTCATCCAGCTAACCTCATGCCTAAAATGTGATTAGAACTCACGGCCTCTAGTCCAGAGCCTTATCTCAACTGGCTCTCTCTCAAACTGTATTGACCTTGAATTCTGTAGTGATGTGTTTGTATTTTAGAGGCTACTGATGCTTATCTTCTTCCTGCTTGGCCCTTTCCACACTTCATTACTTGCACTTGTCTGTTGGGTGATTCTTATATTGACTATAGTAGGGTGATTTCTCCTATGCTTCAGTTCTGCATAAGATTAAGTGAGAGAAAGCTATAAAATTTTCCTAACTACAGAAGCAATCATCATAAATTATTATGAGAACAGAAAGGTAATTCTTGCACAGGAGGAGTTTGTTTACATTTAACAAATATTTTCATCCTAAACAAAAGAAAGGTTAATGATCAACTGAAAGTCACATTTCTTAGGGCTGTCTTTGAATGGAGGACATCTATTAAAAAGTGAAAGGGTGCTGCCTACGTGATACATCAGGTGATTATTATGGGAGCCTCAATTCATAGGTAACCAATATATCTGGATAAGATAAGTAACCACTGTATTCAGATAAGCTTTTTTGTCTGCTTTTCTAATTGGGACTGCCTGTTTGCAGTTCTCACAAGGGAAAGTTCAAGTATAGGACTTTTGTAATGAGAGGTGAGTCTCTGCGATAAATTTTAGGTTGCTTTGCCAATACAAAAGTCACATAGCATCAAGCAGAAATTGCAGACCTGTTGAACTTCTACCTGCCAAATTTCAAGTTTCAAGTTTATTTATATTTCTATGCCGCCCAACTCCCGGAGGACTCTGGGCGGCTTACAACAATAAAAAAACATTATTAAAATATAAAAAACTATTAAAAAGAAACATAATAAAAACATTAAAAAACAACTAAAAACTCATTCACACCGTTTCATGGCCGGATCTCGCCAAATTATAGAGGCGAGATCAACGGCCCCAAGCCTGCGGGAACAGCCAGGTCTTCACGGCTTTCCGGAAGGCCAGCAGGGTGGGGGTAGTCCAGATCTCAGGAGGTAACTGGTTCCAGAGGGCCGGGGCAGCCACAGAGAAGGGCAGGCCCGCCAGCCGGCACTGGTTAGCGGACGGGACCTGGAGGAGCCCAACCCTGTGGGATCATACCGGTCGCTGGGAGCTATGCGGTAGAAGACAGTCTCGAAGATAACCTGGCCCTGAGCCATATAGGGCTTTAAAGGTAATAACCAACACCTTGAATTGTGCCCGGAGACCAATAGGCAGCCAGTGCAGCTCGCGGAGTATTGGTGTAATATGGGTGTACCTAGGTACACCCATGACAGCTCGCGCAGCCGCATTCTGGACCAACTGTAGTCTCCGAACACTCTTCAAGGGTAGCCCCATGTAGAGCGCGTTGCAAATGCTATAGTCAAGGAGAGCTTGGGAAAGCATTAGGGAAATACATCAAGCATGTATTCCTCAAGAACAAATCTGACAAGGATTGGGGAAATAAAACTGCTAAATATATATTTGGATGCATCTCTGTGCAACCCAAAATTGAGCTAAATGATTAAGGCAAATTATAGGTACATGAACTTTTATAAAACCCTTACAGCATTTGAGATGAAACAAAATCTTTATATAGATATATATATATAACATGCATTATTTCAGGAAAAATAATCCAGTTTCCCATAGTTTGGAAAGTGGAAACATCTTCTAAAGTTGCTTTAAATCAAAGGCTTTTCAAAATTATTGATTAAACATGCCTTAGTATTTTGGAAACACCAATAAGGGGAATATATCAGACAATGAGACACACCTTGGCAGTTACAGAATTATATGTGAAATTTATTACCAAAATAAAATATAAATGTTTATCAAATATAATAAAACATATAATAGTACCTACTTAGGAGAAAAATTGAAAACTGTTTTCAATTTGAATTGAAATATAAACAAGTGGCACATGCATATTCAAAACTAATGTAAATAATCATGGCAAATACAAAAAATGTGGATATATTTTT
This sequence comes from Thermophis baileyi, assembly GCA_003457575.1. Lineage (NCBI taxonomy): Eukaryota > Metazoa > Chordata > Lepidosauria > Squamata > Dipsadidae > Thermophis > Thermophis baileyi. Next base: position 398,930 of record QLTV01004142.1, read on the forward strand.
GCCCAAAAGCGGCATTTGTGATAGTAAAAAAACATTCTATTCAAATATGCTTCATTTAGAATAAATCCAATTAAACAGATTCCTTGTCTCTAAATAGCATCCTTATATAATGATCAGTTCTTGAAACTGATTGTAAAAAAGGCTGCTCTGAATAGCGAACGTGTTTGTGTCCTCTAGCAGCTTTTCTTCTGTTTGTACATATATTCAAAAGCTTTGAAGCAAATACAAATACCCTATGATCCTGCCTGTAGCATCTTCAACAGCCCTAAGGGAAAAGGCATAATAAAGCATTAACATTCTTTCTATTCTCTGAGTTAGCACATAAATCTGCTGATCTGTGGATACTAGTGCAAAAGAAAGCCTACTGAATTATTTGGGATCTGTTTCTGTGTAAACATGAATAGAATGACTTGTGTATTAGTATTCTGAAGGTTTAATAAGGTTGAATGTTGCATTTAGTGTAGCTTCCTCCCAGGTTAGGTGACTTATAATAATATAGCTCAGGGCTGTCAAACTCCCGGCCCAAGGGCTGGATGTGTCATGCACTGGCCATGCCCACACCCAGTTTAGTGAAGGGGGAAAAACTCCCAATACATCACATGACGCCACTGTGATGACGTGAGTTTGACACCCCTGGTATAGCCCAATAACCTGTTTCTAGTTAAGAATATTTGGAATAACTTCAGATATTGTAATATACAATATTGGTACACCAAATCCTTTTTTTAAGTAATGTAATTATTGTTGACAAGGTAACATGATTATGTTCCACATAAAATAGAATACTGTTTCTACTTCACTCATCCCAATGAGCAACAGTGAGCCAGTAGAAAACAGGAATAGATATCTCTATTCAAACTTCATTTACAGACTTTTGGTATATTGAGGACATAGAAAATGATAACCCATTTTGAAAATGTGATTTTCATTCTTTGCTTAGATAGATTTATCAATTTTACATATCCGTTCACTATCAATCTTTCTGGAAAGATTTACCCAGGGGTTCAGCCAAGTCCTACTGTCCTATTGTCTTCATCTATCTGTATTCACTTTGATTATGTTTATGATTATACCTATACCTGCTATCTTGTACATGTTTGACAAATAAATAAATAAATAAATAAATAAATAAATAAATAAGTTGAGGATAACTAAGTTCAAATAATAAAGTTTGCACCCCGTTCATTTTTTAAAAACACAAAGAATCATGGTATTGATTCTTGTGTAAAATATATGCAATTTCTGAAGATAATTTTCTAAAGTAGGCCCATTAATTTCAGAACAAACTTCCACTGTGTTAGAACTAAGGTTGCTATAACTACAAGTAAGAATGAATCATCTATTTTGCACTATAAAGGAAGCCACTACGTGTAAAAAATCAGTAACAGTGACCAGTCATGCATGGGTTCACAGAGAGTGCTTCTAGATATTTTTTTCTTTCATAACTGATTTTTTAACGTGAAATAGGGTAGAAGGAAGAGTGATGCTGTACAGAATGGATAGAAATGAAAGATTCCAGTAGAAGAGAATATCTATACCCCAGGGCTGAATTGGTGCTGCCATTAATGATGTGGGAACCTAATTGGGTAACGAAATGTCTGCAAGCAAGCAAACAAGCTCAGAGATCACCAAGCACTCCACAAATGAAAGATTGTTTGGATTTCCTGAAAAAAAAAATCCTGAATGAGACAATGTAGTCCAATGAAAACTTGCTCAGAAATTTAAAAAAAACATTGAAAACATAAAATGGAAGGTCTTATAACAATATGTTCATTTGCATTAGTGTATGGTCCAGTGAGACCAAAGCAAATGAATTATTTCATCTTGTTTCTTTTAGATCCCCAGGAAATATCCCACTGAAAATGTACTGATTATCTCTATATACCCTAATCACTATGGTGTATACCAGAGTTCCCAGTGGAAAACAGCCAAATGAGAATCCTATAGAGAAGTCAAATATGTAAATCTATGTCTCCAGTGGGGATTGTACAATGTATAATCTACATAGACATACACAGTTGTTTTATGTGCTCATAGGTTTTTAAAACAAGGTTTACAATAATTTAGTAAGGCGTATACTGTGTATTATTGTCTTAGTATAATCGTGTCTCTACATTTTATCCCTATGATTTTCTCTATCTCTAGGCATAATACTCAGTAAAACACTGAACTAAAATCTGTTGTTTGAAACATGAACATGACAAAAATCTGGAAAAATTCCTCTATGTATTCTTCAAAATAAAATCTAGAAACAAACTACAAAAAGTAAAACCTAACTTCAACATAAGTGAACCATTTTCTTTAGGGAGGATGAGGATGAGGAGGATATATTTGTCTGGAGAGATATTGAAGTTAAATAATGTTGTGTCCATCATGCTACATTATCAGAATATAGCGTAAGAGAAATACAGCAGATTCTATCTTAGATGTTATTTGTGGAATGCTTTGTAGAACAGATGATGTCATCATGATGTTGATTGTATCTGATTTCTGGGGATTCTATGTGTATTTTCTGTGACATCATCATCATTGCACATTTGTATTGAAGGGCAGCAGAAGTGTTCGGGACACATTGACACATTGAGTATTATGTGCAGATTTTTTATGCAAGGAGAGGGAAAGGGAGAGCTTCACCCAACTCCAACATTGTTCATTTCTCTTTTCATATGATTTAGGGTTGGAACTTTTTTAAAGGATTTTTTTTAGAGATCAGAAGCTTCAGGCAACTGCCCTCTACATTTCATGTTACAGCAGTCAGAGTCAGAGGTGGGTTCCTCCCAAATTTATGTTGCTAAGTGAGAAATTTGTTAAATCAGTTTTGCCCCATTTTATGATTTTTCTTGCCACATTTGTTAAGTGAATCACTCCAGTTGTTAAATTAGTAACACGGTTATTAAGTGCATCTGGTTTCCCTACTGACTTTGCTTGTCAGAAGATCACAAAAGGTGATCACACGACCCTGGGACACTGCAACCATCATAAATGTGAGTCAGTTGTCAAGCATCTGAATGTAAATCACATGATGCTGCAATGGTCATAAGTGTGAAAAATGGTCATAAGTTACTTTTTTCAGTGCTGTTGTAATTTCAAACAGTCACTAAGTGAATTGTTGTAAGTTGAGGACTACCTGTAATTATACTTTATTTCTCAAATGGTGCCAGTTTGGTCTAGTGGTTAAGCCACCATGCTAGAAACCAAGAGGCTGTCAGTTCTAGTCCTTCCTTAGGCATGAAAGCTAGCTGGGTGACTTTGAACCAATCACTCTGTATCAACCCATGACATCAGGCTTGGGTGACAAGCTGGTTAGTCAATTCCTATTGCAACCAATGGATCAACTAAGTGTTGAAAAAAAGCAAACCCTGCACTTGTGGAAAAATGCTAGGAAGAAAAAAAAATATTATGGCATCTGGTTACTATTACTTCGGTTCATTTATTTTCATTTTGGCTCCAATGATGGTTTCTAGTATGCAAGTTTAAATTGCACTTTTAAAGTCATAAATACTGCACAGAATGGATAATCAGTTGCTTTAGTTTTCATGAGGGCTTCTGTCCTGCATCTTATCTGCTCCTTTTTCATTCATTCATATATCTTGCTTTCTCCTTTTGACCTTTTCCTATAGGAAACATTGCCCTTGAACAGCACTGCTTGTTAACTGTTCCACCATGTCTTCCTTGACACTCTTACACATTTCGGTACATAGTCAAGGTCAGACTCTCATTTAAGAGCTACATTATGTACTGCTGAATCAGTAACAAAATAAAGAGTGGCAGCTTTGAATGAGCCTGCTACTTGTTTACAAAAATTGGAGGCCTTTTCTTTGTTTCCTATACATGTAGGGCACTTGAGAAAGAGCCAACCAACATCAAACAAATGTATTCCTGCCCTGAATTCTAATCAACATCTTAGTGTGTAATGCAATAACCACACATTATCTTCTACTTTAGATGATTTGTGGCTTACCATTGGAAACAGTAATTCATCTGGGAAAGAGATTCATGTCTAAAGAAACATTACTTCTGAGAAAGGGTATTTAATAACGCGAGACATGTGTTTCCAAAAATCACTTTGTAATTAAAAAAAGTGTGTGGATGAGAATCAAATTGTATGTGAATGAGAATAAGATTGTGTATGCATGACACAATAAAGCACCATGTTAATTATTGGTTTTATGAGAGCTGTCCTTGGATGTTCTTAGAGTGGAGAAGGCATTTGGGGGTGCATAAGGGGTCAGTCTAGGGGTGAAATCCAGCAGGTTCTGACAGATTCTGGAGAACCGGTAGCGGAAATTTTGAGTAGTTCGGAGAACCGGCAAATACCACCTCTGGCTGGCCCCAGAGTGGGGTGGGAATGGAGATTTTGCAATATCCTTCCCCCAGGAGTGGGGAGGGAATGGGGATTTTGCAGTATCCTTCCCCTGGAGTGGGGTGGGAATGGAGACTTTGCAGTATCCTTCCCCTGCCATGCTCACCAAGCCATGCCCACCAAGCCACACCACGCCCACCAAGCCACGCCCACAGAACCGGTAGTAAAAAAATTTGGATTTCACTACTGCTTATAGGTATAAACATAAACATAATCAAGGTGAATACAGATAGATGTGGACAATAGGACAGTAGGAAAGGGATGGTAGGCACGCTGGTGCGCTTATGCACGCCCCTTACAGACCTCTTAGGAATGGGGTGAGGTCGACAGTAGACAGTCTAAGGTTAAAGTTTTTTGGGTTTGGGGAAGAAACCACAGAGTCAGGTAGTGAATTCCAGGCATTGATCACTCTGTTGCTGAAGTCGTATTTTCTGCAGTCGAGTTTGGAGCGGTTTACATTAAGTTTGTATCTATTGTGTGCTCGTGTATTGTTGCGGTTGAAGCTGAAGTAGTCATTGACAGGTAGGACATTGTGGCAGATAATTTTATGAACTACATTTAGATCGGTTCTAAGGCGACGTAGTTCTAAGTTGTCTATCCTTCTGAAACACAGCATAGAACTGCATTAGTTCCTGAGCAATGAAGTGGCAGAGACTATCTATCAATCCTGATTGCCAAAGCAATCTGATACAGAAGAAAAGAAATCCACTAAAGCCGAACTAACAACTTATAGTGCACAGTGGACAAGAGCTAGCATGCCTCATCACCTCTTATTTCCTATATGGAAACTAACCTGGAAATTAGTATTTTAACTCTAGTAGCAACAATGGATCCCTTACTGAAGCTTAGTACAGCAGCCTAATTTGAATGGTTCAGGACAAATATAATCGGTCTTGTCCTCTAATCCTTTTCTCCTGCTACTCCTGTTCTTTTATGTTATCTTATGCGTGAGCAAGACCTACAGGATGGCCTAGAAATAGCTCATAGTGCCAGCTTTGCCACGTGCCATATAACCTATGCTGTACATATACGTTTTCTCAATGAAAGCTGCCTAGGCACATTTTAAGGAAAATCAGAGTAAAAGATAACTCCTTTGGCTGATTTAATTGGCAAAAATTTTCTTGTTCTGCAGCAGTTATGTACCAGATTAGGATAGCATTTACTGGTGTCATTGATAGTTTTGTTCATCATTATCTGCATCAAGGTCATCCCAGTAAATAAAGAAATGTGCAGAAAATATCAAAGACATATCAGGGCTATGTATGGGTTACATGATGTGCATCTGGAAATCCCCATGAAAAAATACAAGAGAAGCCTTCTTGTTCGTGATTATATTGCTAAATGGCTCTATTAAACACATTGAATTGGTTCTTTCAAGAACAAATAGTGTTTTTAACTGGCAATCCCTTTTGTTTTAATGCAATAGTTAGCAATCTAATGAAAGAAGAGAGTATTTATATCTCAGGGTTGAACTGAGCCAAAATGAGACAACTCGCCATGGCTAACTTGCTGCAACCAACTTACCACTGCCAATTCACCATGGCCAACTGACTGTAGCCAGCTCATCACAGCCGACTTGCCAGGGGATAACACACCATGGTCAACTTGCCTCAGGATAACTCACCACGGGACAATTCAACAATTTTATTTAATTATTTAAAATAATTTTAAAATAATTTTAATTTTTGTCATTCACATTTCATTTTGTCCCTCTTTTTGCATCCTTTCTTTAATGATTCTGTTCCACCATTTCTTCAATATTATGTAACTTTTGTCCTGCAGCAAGATGTCCGGTGGTGAATTGCCCATGGTGAGTTGGCTGTGGTGAGTTGTCCTAGACCCAAAGTGAGCTTGGTCCTTGGTGCTTTCTGAGCATGATGGTTTTCTTGCAGATGTTTCATTATCAAACTAGGTAAAGTCATCAGTCCTAGCATTGAAGATATTACCTAGTTTTGTTATGAAACATCTGCAAGAAAACCAATAAGCTCAGACAGCTACAAGGACCCCACAATCTAACCTACATTCGATGCCTATTCTAAAAGTACAGATGTTACTTTCCAACATGGTGACTCATAAATAGGAACCAAGAGAACGGGCTAGGTGGTAAAGGAAGAAGTCATCAACAGCATATGTGAAAGCCTTCAGCAACTAGATTACCATCTTCATATGATGAGGTGGAACTAACAACCTTGTAAATGAAACCAGAAAAGGAGATTTAGAAAGCTCTAGAGCAGTATTTTCAAACTGGACAAGCATAGGACTTAAGTGTGGATTTCAACTGCCAGAATTCCTCAGTCAGCATGCTCCCAGAATTCTGGAAGTTCTCAATATCTCAAACTTGCCAAGTTTTAAAAACACTATCCTGGAATCTATTCCAGTTAGGGTCATCTCCTTGTAGAAATCACTATCAGGTTTGGGAGTCTGATGTATAATGGGCCATACATAACATAAAGGCAACATTTTTTATGCTGATTTGTTGAAGAAGCCATAATTATCATATATTAGTAGCTGTGCTAGCGTTTCTTGCTAAATCAAAACCAAACCACATCAGATTTATTACTATATTTTTATTTTACTTGTTAAGCCACAATCTAGAACACGGGTGTCATACTCACGGCGTCACGTTGCTGTCACATGACGTATCATGATGTTTTTCCCCTTTGCAGAGCTGGGGTGGGCGTGGCCTGCGCGTGACGCATCCAGTCTGTGGGCCGCCAGTTTGACACCCCTGATCTAGAAGGACATGAATGTTTAAATATAAGGTGAAATAATTATAATAGACTCTTTACTCATATTCCTATCTGCATTACAAATCAATTGCTTCCTTCAGGGTGATCTCTTCCACAGTCTGCCCATTTTAGAGCTAAGCATGTATAAATCCCATTTATTTCAGTGGAAATCAGTATGTTTATTTGATGAAAAATGTCCTTTGACTCTTCCTTGTCAAACCGCTTCTGCACATTGTTAATCCCTCCATATATGTTGGAATTGCAGCGTATCTCAGCAGCAGAGAGGTATGCTTGTCTTACCTTGATTGTGAATTTGTTTTAAACTAATTGCAATTATTATTGGGACAATCATGCAATAGAGACCTTTGAGCAATGAATTCTGTGTGTGACACTGCCCTTGAAAAGCATCTGGAAGTTTTAGCATTGTCATCCAGAGTGCTAACTTAGAAGTGTCTCAGGAACTGGCAGAATTGAGCAAATCTCTTCAGAGTAGTTTTTCCCCAATTATCATTGTTTGTTTGCTCCTGGGAACAATTCAAAAGCCTTAAAAAGCAGAGTGCTGCATGTTCTACTCCATTTCTACGTATCCCAATCAATTTCACAGATCCCAGTTTCCTTGCTATCTAAAGGAATATACAGATACAAAGAACTGGCCCTTTTCTCAACTGTAGTATGAAATGTATTACTCTAAAAAAACATGCTTTAAATCTTTTCATTTTAATGACAAAGGAGGAGGTAGCTTTTCTGAGATCTCATTTATCTTTCTGCTTCATTTTGCATTTTATACATGGCTTGAGTTTTTGCTGCTGTCTTATTACTCTTGTTATTTTTTTTAAAAACGATGGCTTATTTAAAGCATTGATATGGCCACCCAACTCAAAGAATGCAATTCTGGGTGGCAACCAATAAGGAGAAACAAATAAAGCAAGAAAAAATAATTGCCCAACAAAGACTCCCAAGTTGTTTCACTATTGATGGGAGCTGTACTCATCCTGACCCAAATGCCCAAAGAAAGAGTAAGGTCTTGACCCCTTTCTAATGACTTGGAGCTTTGGGGCCAGCCAAAAGCAGGTGCCAGCACAAAGAAGGCACATCTCCTGGGTCCACAAAGTGACATTGTTTCCAGGAGGTGGACCCAGATTGTGCCCTTCTTAGAGCATGTGAGATGAGTAGATACCCAGTGGTGGGATTCAAATTTTTTTGCTACCGGTTCTGTGGGCGTGGCTTGATGGGCGTGGTGTGGCTTGGTGGGCGTGGCAGGGAAGGATACTGCAAAATCCCCATTCCCTTCCCACTCCTGGGGAAGGTTACTGCAAAATCCCCATTCCCTCCCCACTCCTGGGGAAGGTTACTGCAAAATCCCCATTCCCTCCCCACCCCACTAACCTGCTTTCCAGCTCCGTTCTCCTGTGCAGGGCAACAAAAGAAGACCCAGCCGATCAGCTGGGACTCAGGAGGCAGAGAATAGATGGGGCCGGGGCCAGCCAGAGGTGATATTTGCCGGTTCTCCAAACTATTCAAAATTTCCGCTACCGGTTCTCCAGAACCGGTCAGAATCGGCTGAATACCACCTCTGGTAGATACCACTGGGAAAAATGGTCCTGCCAAAATTATCAAGTTGTTAGCTGCTTTGAGTTGTAATCTGGCATATCAAGCAGTATACATTTTTCCTTTTAATTCTGCATTTCCTTTGAGATATGACAAAAATTGCCAACTGGCAAATCATTTACTCTGTTGCTGTCTGAGAGTCTTCCCAATACTCCAGAGAACTTAATAAAAAATACATGGCAACATGCAGTGTTGGCAACTGTCCCCATTGTGTAATAGTGGGTGCTTAAAGCAACAAATTAAATATTTTGTTACCATCAGCATTTCCATGTTGTCGTCTGTCCTATAGGTTGTATTGCCAGTTCAGAAAGAGCAGCTCACACTGAAAAATCCCTTTTATTTTCAGCATTGTTTTCAAATTTCTGGACAATTACCATCTTGACCTGGTGTCTATATATTCATTTACCTCCAAAATGCATCTCCAATTGGCCCACCCTTCGCTTCTAATGTTCTATCAAGATCAATTTTTTACAGCAAAGCATTTCCTTCCAAGCTGTCACTTGTGCTTCCTCAACTACTTTATTTTGATTCTTTGGTTGTCATGAATGTATATCAAAGTTTATTAAGGAATGAATATCTGCTGGTCCTACAAGTTCTCTTTAGTGGGTACTGGCATTGTTGAGTTAAGGAGCTTGCTATGGGCATAAATCTATCACACAAAGAATAATTTGATGGAATAGCTATAACACACACAAACACACACATTATATTTTTCAAATTCAGGAGCCTTTATATGTTCTTACTTGTTCTTATGCAATAATATTGATGTTATAATAAAAAAAACTTATCAATACTTCCCTTACACATATGCTATTATTTTAAATTTATTTTTCAAGAAAAGATGCATATTGGGGGGTTGTCTGTTATTCCAGCAGACAGCCAGAATCACTGCAATTCTTCTATATAGTGTTCCTTTAGATCAGGTGGCTTGCATCAGAATTTACTTGAGTTATGTTTTCCTGTAACATTTTAAGTCCCAGATCTTGAGTTGAGAAAACTCAAATCTTGAGGAAAAAAATAAAATAAAAATTGCCACCTAAGCTATTATGCACAAAAATAATTTTGCAAGATGAAAGTTGGGCCAAATTCAAAAAATGTTTGTTACTATTCTTTCTTCACAGGTTCAGCAACATGCAAATTAAAAACAAAATTTGGCTGCAGTTCAGGGTAGTCTTCGTGAGGAAGAACTTGAGAGGAACCATCCTTTAAGCAGGGCCTTGGGGTGACACTGTCAAGGGAGTTATTTTGCCTGACTGTTTACATAGCAGTCTCAAGTGATAAATAAGCATCTAAATCTGGTGGCCAACCTTTTTCTGCTTAGGAGCTACACTTAACATTTTTTTTGGTGGGGGGATGGGGCAGTGGTGCAATCCAAATTTTTTTACTACCGGTTCTGTGGGCGTGGCTTGGTGGGCATGGTGTGGTGTGGCTTGGTGGGTGTAGCAGGGGAAGGATACTGCAAAATCTCCATTCCCACCCCACTCCAGGGGAAGGATACTGCAAAATCCCTATTCCCTCCCCACTCCTGAGGGAAGGATATTGCAAAATCCCCATTCCCTCCCCACTCCTGAGGGAAGGATACTGCAAAATCCCCATTCCCTCCCCACTCCTGGGGGAAGGATATTGCAAAATCTCCATTCCCACCCCACTCTGGGGCCAGCCAGAGGTGGTATTTGCCAGTTCTCCAAACGACTCAAAATTTCCGCTACCGATTTTCCAGAACCTGTCAAAACCTGCTGGATTTCACCCCTGGGATGGGGGAAGGTAGAAGATTCCCGGTACAAAATGGGCAGGAAATGTATGGCTAGGTTTTTCCCTTTCTTCTTGAATTTCCTGTTATTTTAATTAAACCCTTTGATGATATTGCAATCATCAAAAAGCTGGAAAACACCTCACTTTAGCACTTGCAGCCAAAAAGACTTCAAGGGGGCAGGGTCTATGGAGCCTTTGGGTCTCAGGCTGCTCATTCCTGTTTTAAGATGGGCAATGGAATCGCTAGATTGGAGATACACAAGTTCAGATTTGTGCTCAGCCAGAAATACATTCCAGTTGTCAATTTATTCTGCCACAGAGGATTGTTATTAATCGGAAGCCTTAAAAAGAGGTCACAATGCCTTGCATATTTTCATTTTCAATTCTAATGTTAACCAAATCAATTTCTGATCCTCACTTTAGAACTTAGGTGTACAGTATTAGTTGTCGCCCTTATCTTCACAGGGTCTCATGTATCTTTCCACATTGTCAATACAGAAACAGCAAGCCTTGAAAACAGCCTGAATGTCGTATTCTCAGTCAGTTGTCTTACTATTCGGGTCACAGAATAAAAATAGTTTATAGAGCGCTATAGAAAAAGGAAAAAAGTCCTATTGTCAGGCCATTTTGAAATTCATTGAAATAAAATGCAGCCATGTGTTCTGACCTAGGCTTCACAAAATCACGAAACAGACTCCTTGTCCCAAAAACCCCCCGCCCTTTTTATTTGGCTAATGTGAATTCCTAGCATTCACATACAGAAAAGTCCCGACAAAAAGCCTTTCAAGGGTGAATTGCAACAACAGACCTTATCAGTCCTTGGATAGCAGTGGTGGGTTCTAAATGATTTTGCTGTCAGTTCGCGCGCGCACTCGCACGCACTCACGATGCTTCTGCGCATGCGCAGAAGCATCCTGGGCGGGTGGGCGGAGCATCCCGGGCGGGTGGGCGGAGCCTCCCGCCGCCGGCGCTATAGGTTCTAAGAACCAGTCCGAACCGGGAGCAACCCACTGCTGTTGGATAGTTGCCAGGCCGATAGCTTCCAGGCGCAACACTGTACAATGAAATACTTGGCAAGGAATCTCTGTGAGGCACCAACTCAGATAAGCAAATCTTCACACTAATAAACGAACTAATTGTCTCCTGCAAACACCACTCCCCTTTTGCTCCTATTTATTCCCTATGGGAAGGGCCATTCAGTGTCCACTTGTGCCTTTACTCCTGAGTCGACCCGTTCCCTTCTCCTGACAGCTCTGCGCATGAGCACATCGGGAACAGGCTCCAGCTATTCTTCTGCCCCACTTATCTCTGACTCCGAAGGTAGCTGATAACTGTCAGACGGCCCTGGCCCCATCTCTGCCTCTGACACAGAGCACTCATCAGAGCCTTCCCCAGACTCCATGACTGGTCCATGTTCCTCCCCAACCTCCTTACTGTCCGAGTCTGCCGCCAGCTCCGCCGGCCGCTGGCGGGCCACAACACCATGCTTCTGTTCATTGCAAAAAAAAAATTTGCCTCTTCTTTCTAATCACACTGTACATAGGAACCAAGGGGTACATTAACAGTGAGACCAACCATTAATTCATCCAGATCTTTTTTTCAAATTAAGATCCATGGGATTTGTTAATCATGATTAAATCCTACTGACTTTTAAATAGCTAAATTTAAATCATAACATCCTTAAAACAGGAAATTATGATGGTTCTTTTATGGATGGAGAGTACGAAGAAAGACAATTAAAGGATTCTTGAAATCAGTTAGGAGATAATTAAACATCTGTCTTTCTTCGTACTCTTACTTGGAATACATCTAGTAAATTTAGTAATTCACTTCCCATTTATGCACCACATGGCAAATGCTAAACTCTCAGTCATTCCCAAAAGGAGCTTGCCATCTGTTTGTTTTGTACTTCAAAGCCATTTTAACTCTCAAAAGGTGCCATGCAGTGGAGTTCCATTAGTGTGCTTTCCCACATTGTTGCAAAATAATCAGGAGACTGCTGTGACCACTCCAGGAAACTAAGCAGCAAAGAAGAAAGTGATCAAAGAAACATTCCTTAATGAACCAAATGTGACAAATCAAGAACCACCCTTTAATAGCAAGAGAATAATTAGAGTTATGTTTGTATTTTAATAACACAATATTTTCTGAATCAGAAAGATTTTTCACAATATGTCAATGTCCACTGCCAGAAATGGCCATGGACTCCAAGTTTGTTCATTACATTTCTCTCTTCCAGGTATAATAGACATTGCCAATGGATTCATAGTGCATTGATGTACTTAGGAGGGTGCAGACTAACCATGTTAGCTAAAAGTTAGCTACGTTTCTTGGTAAAATACATGGGAAAATCTCATTGCAGGGCAAATCCACTTAGGGTTATGGTTAGGTCTCCATGAATTCAGACAGTAAAATAGATATCACTAACAAATTTGTAGCCCATCGTTATTTTTAGGAGGGCCCTGAGTTTTCGAGCTGGCTGTCACTACGTTCATTTTAATTTGTCAGCAGGACTCTTATTCTGAAATGACACTGTATACTGATATGAAGTTCTCATGTGATACCTGTACTGCGCATGTGTTAATCTTTCTTTTGTTCTCTTTGTTCTTCACCATGTAGACACAGACTTAGGTGTTCTTATTTTTGTTATGCAAATATATTACTTTTATTCTTTCCTGGACTCCAGTCTTATTCATGAGGATTGAGGGCAGGGAAACAAGATTCATTTCACCTCTAATTATTTATCTCCGCAACATGGTAGCAGAGGATGGTTTNATTCTGAAATGACACTGTATACTGATATGAAGTTCTCATGTGATACCTGTACTGCGCATGTGTTAATCTTTCTTTTGTTCTCTTTGTTCTTCACCATGTAGACACAGACTTAGGTGTTCTTATTTTTGTTATGCAAATATATTACTTTTATTCTTTCCTGGACTCCAGTCTTATTCATGAGGATTGAGGGCAGGGAAACAAGATTCATTTCACCTCTAATTATTTATCTCCGCAACATGGTAGCAGAGGATGGTTT
>QLTV01004142.1:414044-448472 GCA_003457575.1 Thermophis baileyi
TTAAACAGTGGTTTAAACAAGGTTTTGTAAAATTGCAGTACATACCTTCACGTGATCAAATTGCAGACATGCTTACCAAACCATTACCAGCAGCGCAGCATGAATACCTGCGTGAGATGATGTGCCTTAATTGATGTTTTGATGTATAACTGATATTCGCCCTACTGACAAAGAAGGGGTTTGTCACTACGTTCATTTTAATTTGTCAGCAGGACTCTTATTCTGAAATGACACTGTATACTGATATGAAGTTCTCATGTGATACCTGTACTGCGCATGTGTTAATCTTTCTTTTGTTCTCTTTGTTCTTCACCATGTAGACACAGACTTAGGTGTTCTTATTTTTGTTATGCAAATATATTACTTTTATTCTTTCCTGGACTCCGGTCTTATTCATGAGGATTGAGGGCAGGGAAACAAGATTCATTTCACCTCTATTTATCTCCGCAACACTGGCCTTATCTACATTCCCTCTTAAAATACTTGGGAAAATCTCTTTTGGAGGGGGGGAATCCACTTAGGGTGTGTATTATGAGATGAGCCGAGGTGGCGCAGTGGTTAGAGTGCAGCACTGCAGGCTACTTCAGCTGACTGCTAGCTGCAGTTTGGCGGTTCAAATCTCACCGGCTCAAGGTTGACTCAGCCTTCCATCCTTCTGAGGTGGGTAAAATGAGGACCCAGATTGTTGGGGGCAATATGCTAACTCTGTAAACCGCTTAGAGAGGGCTGTAAAGCACTATGAAGCGGTATATAAGTCTAAGTGCTATTGCTATTGCTATTAGATCTCCATGAATTTGTAGAAAAAAATGGACATCAGCATTGTATTTGTAGTACATTCTTATGCTTAGGAAGGTGCTGACTTATCTATGTTTGCTTGTAAAATACATGTGTGGAAATGCCTGTCTCCCTAGGGAATGTGTCTTATTTATGATCCACAAAATATTGATGTTATTCCAATAGTAAAGCAGGCTCTGCAACATCACTGTGTAACTCATGGATAACCAAGCTGGTGTGACCTAGTTATGCATTCCATTCTGCTTAATCAATGGCTTCCTGCTACAAATTAGAATTACTTCCTTACACCCCCACTTTGGGAGTATCAAATTCATTTGGAGGGTAGATTTAATGCTGAATTTTCTCTTCAAGTTCAGAGCTCTTCTTTCTCATTCAGAGAAGGAAAAAGGAACAGCGGTGTGTCTCTTAGATGCTCTTCGGTTACCGGGACTTGGGCAGTACAAGGTTTTAATAAATGAATGAATAAGAAATACTCAAGGAGCTATAGAATTCAAAAGCATTATTTTGTTTAATGTGTTATATGGATAGCTGTTCATTTTTTAAAATGAGAAATGTAAATATTGTCAAGAGTGAAACATTGGCTGCTACGTGCCTCTTCCTTTCAACTTGTCATTAGAGGGGGGGAGGTGTTGATTACAAATGGGTTAGTTGGAGAAACAAAACTTCTACAGTTCCACTGAAACTTGTGAGAGTCTGGAAACTTTTCAATGATGTATCAACAGGTGTGAAGAAGAAGGTAGATGGTTCCCATAACACAGAGAACTTGTTTACATGGTTTACATGGAAGCCTGGGGGTTGGGCTGGGAAACTTCATTGTTTAATATTGTGAACTGCTGCCTGAGAAATTCAGAGTTAGTTTTACCTCGCCATCACCATGCTATGTTTTCAATAAACAGTAAGCTTTTCAGAACAGAAATGATCCTGGACTTTTATTTGGATACTCAAGCTGGATGCCGACAAATATTTTTATACTGCAGTAAAGTATATATGAGTTACCATATGTCCAATTGTAATTTTTATCTGTATTGCAGTTTAGAGACCAAAAAAAACTTTATTGATTTGAGAATATATCTAAAATACAATGTTTTTATTTAAATTATGACATTATTTTTAAATGTTGCCTTCATTCTTTTCTTTACACATAATAGCATTTCATTTAGATTCATTAACATCTGTGATTAGAAAAATAAAAGCATACTAACATTAAGTTATGGTTCAGATTCATGATTAAAATGCAAAATAATATTTACACATCAAACTATTTAAAAGCTAAGACATTTATTCTTCAGTACCAATAGCTGCATTTGAATGACTAGGTTGAGTCAAAATATCCTAAATCAGATGAAGACTGTCTACTTCAGAATGCATTCATGTGCTTCCATTAAAGATTCAAGTTATTTAGTGCATGTAAGATTTTATTCTATACAGTTATGTTCTGTAAGAAATGGCTTCATTTTTGTGGCTTATCATCCAGCCCCTTAGCAATCCGCAAAAGATGATGTCATGTTGCAGTGCCAACATGAACATCACAGCAATTCTTATCAAGTATCAGATCCTGCAGATACACATCCACACTGCTATAGCTATGCTTTTCCATTTTGCTGATGGCCTTTTCCTTTTCACTACAAACAAAGACGAGAAGAAGAAGAAAAAGAGCAGTAGGAAAAGAGAGGGGGAGGAATGAGGCAAGTGCGTGTATCGCATTTCGATTTGTGCTCAGCAGGAAGAACTAATAGCAATAACTTATTGGAATGAGGCTCTAACTTCTCTGCTCTTCAGAGGTTGACAAGGGCGCCAGTTGTCAACCATGCTGCATTGAGGTTCATTTTCCTTATTGAAGCAAAGGCAGCGGATTTTGTTGATCTGGAGGGAAGAAAAGATATTAGTATTAGTCTACTTCAAGCAGAATTCTTAGGGTTGTGACGTAAGACTTATTAGGAACACAATTTTTCCTGTGTGTATGTTGGCACAAATAAAAAATAGCAAATAGTCTCCCATCCTACCCTTCTCAGTCTGGCATTGGCTTCAATTGTTTTGGGCTAGCGTAGAACTCAAGGCCTGGGGGCCGGATCCGGCCTCCGGGGTGCTTAGATCTGGCCTGCGGGGCCGCCCTAGAAACAACAAAGGACCAGCCCACAGTGCCTCTGCCAGCAAAAACAGAGCTCAGGAGGACCACGCGCAGCCCCTGAGTTCTGTTTTCACTGGCAGAGGGGGACAGGCCATCATGGCTGAAAACAGAGCTCGAGAGCCCGTTTTCACTGGCAGAGCACTCGAGCCACCACAGACGCTCTCAACACGAATGACGTTAAGCTGACCACGCCCACCCTGGCCATGCCCACCCTGGTCAAACACAACCCTGATGCGGCCCTCAATGAAATCGAGTTTGATACCCCTGTTCTAGATTGAGGAAATCTGGAGCATAAAATAATGGGATGGGCCTCAGTGGTTCAATCTGATATAAGACAGATATGTGGGTTTAAATTATAGAAAAATGTACCTAAGAATATCCTGGATTCCTATATTCTTTACATATAACGTAACAGCTCTTCCATAATCATGTTGGATCTTTGCGGTATTTTAATATTTCTGCATGTGCCTGAATTATATAGACCAATAAATGATAAAAGGAAGAGGAGAATTCATGTCTAATTTTAATTTGCCAGAGCATAGATGTGTACGTAGATGTTATTCTGCATTCATCCACATCAGAGAGCCGAGGTGGCGCAGTGGTTAGAGTGCAGTACTGCAGGCTACTTCTGCTGATCACCGGCTGCCAGCAGTTTGGCAGATCGAATCTCACCAGGCTCAAGGTTGACTCAGCCTTCCATCCTTCCGAGGTCGGTAAAATGAGGACCCAGATTGTTGGGGGCAATATGTTGACTTTGTAAACCGCTTAGAGAGTGCTGTAAAGCACTATGAAGCGGTATATAAATCTAAGTGCTATTGCTATTGCTATCAAAGCATTCATTCATGTGACATGGTTGATGCACACACAATGAAGTGAACTATGCTGGTCAACACAACCTTCATATCATTTAACTGACTAGAGCAGGGGTGTCAAACTCACGGCCCTCAGGCCGGATGTGTCACCTGCTGGCCATGCCCAACCCCGTTTTAGTGAAGGGGGAAAAAAATCACGATACGTCACGTGATGACAATGTGACGACGCGAGTTTGACACCTCTGGACTAGAGGTATTGTGTCTATGAACTGCCCCAACTGAATGAAAACAGCTTATACTAGCCAACAGAATGCTTCATTATATGAAATCTTATGCCTTTTAATAAAAAGTTTAATCAGAAAAGGCTCCCTAATTTTCTCCCCATCATATGGCTCTTTTCCAAAAATATCCAAAGGACTGGTAGAAACAGTAAGCAAGACCAGTTGCAGTTTCTGAGTCTACAAGGAAGAATCATGTAAACTGTTTTGCAGTAGTCTCCTTCTCTTCATGATGAGGGGCATGAGCCATAACGGTGTTCTGTGCCAAAAAAAAGGTCCACAACTGATGTACTAGCCAAAGCTGAGCAAAGGCTCTGATCACAACCTTCAGCTGCTGATCAATCAACATCCCCACCTGCCCTTTAGGAGAATTAAGTACAGGTAGTTCTTCACTTATAACAGTTCATTTAGTGATTGTTTAAAGTTACAACAGCACTGAAAAAAGTGACAGGGCCATTTTTCACAGTTACAACCTTTGTAGCATCCTCATGATCATGTGATCAAAATTC
Source organism: Thermophis baileyi (assembly GCA_003457575.1). Taxonomy (NCBI): domain Eukaryota; kingdom Metazoa; phylum Chordata; class Lepidosauria; order Squamata; family Dipsadidae; genus Thermophis; species Thermophis baileyi. Next base: position 418,567 of record QLTV01004142.1, read on the forward strand.
AGATGCTTGGCAACTGATTCGTATTTATGACTAAATTGCTGTGTCCCAAGGTCATGTGAGCACCTTTTGCAACCTTTTGACAAGCAAAGTCAATGAGGAAGCCAGATTCACTTAACAACCGGGTTACTAACTTATCAACTACAGTGGTTCTCTTAACAACTGTGGCAAGAAAGGTTGTAAAATGGGGCAAAATTCACTTAACAAATGTCTCACTTAACAACAGATTTTTTTTCTATTTTGTGATCGTAAGTTGACGACTACCTGTATGCATGTATTAATTTTTTATATCTCCCATCCCACTGATACAGTGACTCTGAGTAGCTTCCAATATAATAAAAGGTTACAAAATAATACAAAGCAGTTAAAATAAAGTCCCTTAATTTGGGACTAGTCGGGGTAGTCTCTGGGCAACTTGGTGGAGCTGAGTGATTACTGGCTGGATGCCCTTCCTGACTCCTACGTGGAGTTCACAGCTGTTATTTTTCCTTTGTGCCCTGAGAGAAATATCTGCCATTACCTAGGATTGAACTCTCAACCTTCCAAATGGGAGGCGAGCATCTCAATCACAATGTGACTGTCTAAATCCCAGTCTCCATTTTTTTGTAACCTTGACACATTTCAGCAATTAAAACCGCTTAATATCCATGCCATCATGCAAAATCACACTGAGCCAACTACACCTGAAGGCACTTCTAACATAAGTGCACAAGACTGAAAGCCTACATAGCCATACACTGTGTGTTTGTGTGTGTGTGTGTGTGTTTGCGTGTGTGTGTGTCCGTGTGTCCATATCCATGTGGGGTAGGAGTGAAAGCAGCTTCATGTTGCTAAGTCTAGCACTGTGAAATTCGATCAGAAAAGCCATTTGCCCATGCTCTCTATTTAGATATTAGAGGGGAGATTAGTAACTCCTAGTGGCAAAAGGTGGGGTGTACAATGTTTCAAGCAAATGAATTTACCTGTTCTTTGCTCACAGATACAGGCTCCTTCAGAACAATCCAGATGACACATTCAAGCAAAGGTGGTGTGGTCAGTGATCCTGGGTAAGTCCAATAGTCAAGAGAGGCAGGTAGGAGACCAGTAGGATCAAAGCTGGTAAAGTTAGCCTCTTTCTCCTAGAAGAGAGAAGTTTGATAAAACAATCCAGTATAGCAGAGGTCCCCAAACTTGGCAACTTTAAGACCTGTGGACTTCAACTCCCAGAATCCTCCTCCAGAAGTTATATTCATTTAATAACTTGTCCTGCTTCATTGCTTAAAATTTTTTGGCTCAACAGCATAGATCCAGAGGAAGAACCACCTATATACAACATGAGTGTAAAATCTTATATCAGAGGTCTTCAAACTTGGCAACTTTAAGACTTGTGGACTTCAACTCCCAGAATCCTCCTCCAGAAGTTATATTCATTTAATAACTTGTCCTACTTCATTGCTTAAAAATTTTGGCTCAACAGCCAAAGATCCAGAGGAAGAACATAGATCCAGAGGAAGAACCACCTATATACATCATGAGTGTAAAATCTTAGATCAGAGGTCTTCAAACTTGGCAACTTTAAGACTTGTGGACTTCAACTCCCAGAATTCTCCAGCCAGCTATGCTGGCTGGAGAATTCTGGAAGTTGAAGTCCACAAGTCTTAAAGTTGCCAAGTTTGGGGACCCCTGCAGTATAGTGTTTCTCAACCTTGGCAACTTTAAGATGTATAGATTTCAACTCAATTCCCAGAATTTCCCAGTCAGAAATTCTGGGAGTTGAAGTCCATGATAAAATGTATGTTAAGATATTGTTTTATCTATAGTGATAAAGAAGAGTATATGCAATTTTACCTCCTCCCTGAGGGATACCAAGTAAACAAAAGCTTTTAATATATGTAGGTAGAAATGAAAAGTAAACATGTCTGCTATGATTAAATATAGCATTTTAAAACAAGATATAGTTAAGCAACCATTGCCATTTAAAATACAGATTAAAAGCAATTTTATTTCAAAAACCCCCCCCACAGTAATGTTTTTTCAAAGAATAATAAAATTCACAGCTCTGATATTCCTGGCTACCAAGAAAAAGAAGCACTTACTTTGTGTTTAATGGAATCTAGTGCATCAACAACTTTCTGTAGTCCAAGACAGGGACTTCCTACCTGTGAAATAAAAGGATAAAGAGAAACTTGAGTTATGCCTTGTGCCCATGTGCATGTGTTTATGTAATTTACCAACTGAAGAAGCCTTTTAAATTCGGCCCACTGACCTCCTTCCAAGAAGTTAATATTAATTCAAAAATAAACTCAATACTCAGCTTCTAAAACAATATTGACTCAGTTTATCCTCTATTACCATTTTTCTGAAATACATTTGGAAAAGCAAATTTGCCAATTGCAATGGAATGTAACTACATAGAGTGACATAAAAATGTAGACATGAATATATATACAATGAAGTATAACAAAAATATGCATAACCACAGATCAAATATACATAATTTTTGTTGCTTATTATTTTATACAGATGAACCATTTCAACTCAACTCTTCTGATATATTTAAAAGGAAAAAAAATCACCTATTAGATGCACCAAATCCATACGACTGTTATATTAGGTACATGTGCATATGAATTTTGTACTTGTATCTCATATTTGATTACAATATGTTGCAAGAATCTGTTACATAGGCAGGAGTCTTCATGATTTTTCGGTAAGAAGCTTTATTGGTTAAGTATCTGTTTTTCTGCAATGTGTTTGTTCGCTCACTTGTATCATAAAGACTTATTTTCTCTGCAAACTGTGTAGCTTGTTTGAAATCATATTGCATATAAATTAAGTCAATTTCTGATAATCCTGTAGCAGACCAGAAAATGTGCCCACCTGACTTTCAGACCCTTTCCAAACTTAAGATTCTTTTTTTAAAAAATTAACTGACCTCTTCAGTTTTCAGTAGAAATTAATATAAAGGGAACAATGTTATCATCGAAACATCTGGAATGACTGTAGGCAGTTAATTCACTTCTGAGTAAAGCACAAAGTCACCTTGCTCGATAAATATTCTGAAAATACAAAAATTACAGAAGGAAATAGAAAGATACTAACCTTCAAAAACACTCCCACAACTGCCAGGCCATCAGGATGCTTCACAGCTTCTTCAAAAGCTCCATATTTTGTATTCCAATGCACTAAGTGGAGCTGGAAACAAGAAAAATACAGAAGACAGAAAACATCCATTAATAGTCTTTCCTTTAAACAGAGGAACTCAATAAATTATATATTAATCTTTAGCCTGAAAGAGTCTCTTGATTTCAGAGACATAAGGCTTGACTATTGCAATGCGCTCTACATGGGGCTACCCTTGAAGAGTGTCCGGAGACTACAACTGGTCCAGAATGCAGCTGCGCGAGCAGTCGTGGGTGTGCCAAGGTACACCCACACAAGTGCCATCCTTCGCGAGCTGCACTGGTTGCCGATTGCGCTCCGGTCACAATTCAAGGTGTTGGTTGTTACCTTTAAAGCCCTACATGGCTCAGGACCAGTTTATCTGCGTGACCGCCTTATGCCACATTCCTCCCATCGACCAGTGAGGTCGCACAGGGTTGGCCTTCTTCAGGTCCCGTCGGCCAGACAGTGCCGGCTGGTACTACCCCCACCTTACTGGCCTTCCGTAAAGCCGTTAAGACCTGGCTTTTCCGGCAGGCCTGGGGCCAATAGTTGCCCTGATTGGCCCATGCATGGTTGTGTGAGTGTTTTATTTTAAATATAGATGTTTTTTTTAATTGCTTTTATATGTTTTATTTTTTATGATGTAAGCCGCCCAGAGTCCTTCGGGAGTTGGGCGGCATATAAATTTTATAAAATAAATAAAATAAATAAATTAAAAGAAAGAACTGGCTTGTTAGTTCCTTTTCCCATGCAATAAAATATTCAATTACAACTATATTTCTCATACTGTCTTCTCGTGCCATTCAGACTATTAATAATATGTGAGCAGACTGCCAATCCTTTTATTCAGATATTTCTATGAAAGCAAGAGCTATACTTTATATAAATTTGAGAAGGATCAGGTAGATTGAAAAAGAAATGGCTTTCAGCTATGAAAAAACAGTGCAAAATGCAGTAGCAAAAATGATCTCTGAAAGCTTTTACTACTCACTAGTTTTCTACCATGTCCATTGACTGCTAATTTCTTTCTGGACTCAATTCAAACTGATAGTTACTGCATTCAGTGTCATACAGTAACTTTTCCCACCTGTTGGCCTTCTAGCTGTTACTCTGCATTGGGATCTCAACCTAACTAGGAGTATCAGAGTACCAGACAGGAGAAGGCTGACCTAAAGAGTCTAAGCCAGAACACAGTACTTGTGGTAATGTATCCATTGCATTTATCATCAAAGTGATAGCTCTGTATCATTTTTTGAGTAGTGACTGACAGGCCTGTAAAATAAGTACATCCTAGACTGTAAGTATGAATATAGAACAACTATGTTAGCTAGATCAAATATGGGCAACTTTATGAGGATCAGAAATGACAACTTGTTGCATCATTTAGAGAGTTACCAGTGACATTGGTGAAATGGTGGTGATATCATAAGGCACAAATTATTTGGAGAGCTGATTTTTTAGTGCTCTTAAAAATGGTTCAAAACTTCCCAAATGGTCCAAAATTGTGCTACCAAAATTTGGCAGGAAACTGGCTGAATTTTGACAGTGCAACTTTTTGTTAACTTGAAAAATAAATGTATTTTTAATAAACACATTAAAAATAATGTTGCATCACTAATGATTGCTCATTTTGCCACCAAATTTTAGCAGCAAAAATTTGGGCACATATTCATGAAGGCCACAAATAGCCTAGATTTTCTCAGTTACTTTCTGAAAAGCCTTTCTTTTTATTTATTTCACTTTAATCCTCCTAAAAATTCACACAATTTATGGGTTATTTTATTTTGAATTCCTTCAGACAAAGTTGGACTTGATAATCTAAATGTCCCTTCCAATTGTACAATTCTAAGACTCCAAAAACTGATAATATTTTTAGCTTTCAATACTAATTGCATTTTATTTTATTGGATTTGATCGACGTAATTCTTTATTCCATTACTAATTTTCATGTTGTTGCTATAAAAAGAAAAGGATGGGTGGTTTTTATCCTATCCTGGCAGATCAGTATTAAAGTATACTTAAAAATAAAAAAACTAGGGTAACAGAGAGACTTCAGGCTAATAATATTAGTACACAGAGAATATGCAAAAATTTTCATATGGTCCATGTTACTGGATGGGTTGCTAAAGAAGTATTGACCAGAAAGGAATTCCAGCTGCCATCAAATATTAATTTAGCCCATCCCAACATCCAATTCTTATATATTTCAGTATATTTTTCAATAGTGAATACACACACACATATACACACACAAAAATAAGCAGTTAATTAAATTAATGAAGGTCTTACCTCTGCATCATATTTCACCCCATCAACAGTGTGTTCAGAACCCTGGCCTTCACAGGATCCCCAATGAATATGGAACTGCTTTAATTTGTAAATTCCTTCAACTGGGCCACCTTTCAGCACTGAAATAAAAAATAGCTGTTGTAGACTTCGTCCATAAACTGGTTCTTGACTAAAAGAGAGCTTGTGCCTTATAACAAAAAGTCTGAATTGCTTTCTTACGTTGAGTCAATTTTTTGGATACAGTTTCACTAATGTCTTTGCCAGGTTAAGCAATGTGATAAGAACAAAGAGTTGAAAACTATGAAGATACAATAATTTGCCCCCATAGCAAATTTCCAACTGACTTTAAGATAGCACATTGATCAAATATGATCTTGCTGTGATAAATTGAATTTCTCCCGCATATCAGTTGAGGAGACATTTAAAAAGCTAATAAAAATCTCTTAAAGATCATAATCTGCACATGTAAAACACGTTCTGATCCTGAATCTTAACATGAGCTAATTTCATAGGAACATCTGCATGCTAAGAAAGCAATTACATTTTTGACATTTGACAAGTCTAATTCTCAGCTGGCCCTGCATAACTACAAGATTTAGAGCATTTCAGTGCTTTCAAAAACATAATTTTCCCTCAAATGGCTACTACTAATAGAACTTGATTTGCTACCTGGTGTTCTTCAATCACGGAGTAAGAAAAGAGACAGAAATCTACAAAAATACAAGCCAAAGTATTTCTGTACAACACAGTTCACCTATAGTTTCTCAAAAACTAGGGCAGATGGCCTGGATATATATGTGGGTTATGCCAAAAAATTATTATACAGGAGTAGACATTTTCCCCAAATATTTCATGTTTAAAACTTCTGTATTACGGCTGACCTGAGTTAAACTAGTAAGGATTATAAAGGATTAGGCTGTTTTGTCATTCACTTACCCACAGGCCATTATTGAGTTCAATCAGGGTGAATTCTAATCATTATCCAACAGCCTACCAACAGGGCAAATTGTCATTTTGGGAGAGGGTTTTAAAAAAAAACGCTATCTCTCACAAGCACACTTTCTATATTTGGTAATATTTGGTTCTGAATTAGCACAAGCAGAAACTTACAGGCAGGATGGTTATCTTAACTTCCTAGTTTAGAACCTCTAGAACCAGTCAGGCAAAACTGTTCACATGTTTAAAAACGTACTTTTAGTAATTTATTCTGATAAACAGCAGCTGGTTATCTAAGAGAAGTCAGCAGGAGACTGATAGCAGCACAAGGTTTAACTTTAAGAGATAATTTGTGGGGAAAAACCTTTCCTAAATGGCCCCTATTTATAGATATTACTTACTGGCTGTTTGTCAACAATTACCCTAAATGTACCTTGGGGAAGTTCTATTTAAAGACACAAAAATACCCGTATCTCAAGTCCTCATATGACATAGGAGACCTAGGCTAATTTCACATAGAACTATCTCCTAGAATGGTATCGCTTGCAGGTAGAAACAATATCCATAAACCTGTAAATAATTATTTGGCTGCTTGAGTATGAGTTAAAAAGCCATACTGAACCACAGTTTTTGATTCCCTGCATACAAAAAGGATATCTGTCATATAAGTAAGCTATGATGGTATTCATACAACATACTTAAACTGTTTACTGAATAGTTAGCCACTCTTTAGTTATTATTAATGATCCCCTCTTTCAATGCAGCCTGTCTCACATATTTGTTACTATAAAATGAGGGGATACCTCCATCAATGCTGCCTAATTAATGTAATAAAGTGATATAATTTCTATATAAGTACATAAACAGATCCCTGCTGGATCAGACCCCTGGTCCATCTAGTCCAGCAGTCTGTTCTCACAGGAACTGTACAGGGAAGCCCTTTAGTCAATCAGCAGACCACCTTCAGAGGCAGCCACATTGCCATTAGGGCCAGTAGCCATGGAGTTTCATGACTTTCATATAAATTCTTAGAAATTAGATGAAAGTCATGGAGCTCAATGGCTTTCTAAGAATTTGGAGAGAAGATTGTCAAACAGACTTATGTTGTATGGTGTGGGAAGCTAGACTTGTCCTATTTGATACATTTAATCATTCTCCCAAGCCTAAATATTCTTTCTCATGAATTAGTTATATTGATTTCAGTGGATGTAGGTTATAAAATATGGCAATATACCTAAAACTAAAATATTGTACTATTTGATGTTTGAAAACAATTACCCCATTTCCCCCAAAATAAGACATCCCCTGATAATAAGCCCAATTGGGCTTTTGAGTGCATGGCAATAAGGCCAAGCGCTTATTTCAGGGTTCAAAAAAATATAAGACAGAGTCTTATTTTCGGGGAAACACGGTACATGTGGAAAAGAAATTATTACTACTACTATTACATTTAGGATAAAAATCAGACAATTCAAACAATGAATTAGTGTTATTTCACCCAATAAAAACTATGATTTTTAGAAATTGAAGAAAAATGTCTGGGGCAAGGATTGCCTCAAGGATGGGTCTTCTCCTTCTGGACAATTATGTCTTAATAGCCATAAAACTCTACAGATACTCTATGCCTATGTTACTTATGGCATGAGGAGAACTTCCAAAATCATGTTGAAAAAGGGTCTTATAAAGGAGTAGGCTGTCCTTGGTTGATAGCCACTGACTATATCAGAAAGTTCAGCCTGGGTGAGGTTTAACTGTTATGTGTGGTTCTATAGGATATTTTGGGAGTAGTTTTATAAGGGAGTTGCATGAATAATCCCTCCAAAACATCTGTTTTATCGAAGTTTACAACTCCCAAAGTAAAAGAGGTATCCTTAGTAAGTTATTTTTTCTGCATCCTTGTATGTTTCAGCTTTGCACTGAATTATTAATAAAAATATATTATAAAAACATGCTTCAAAAAGTATTATGTAGAGAGTAATTTACCTAGAACAATACAAGTTAAAATCAATTAGATAATTAAGTACTAATTAGACCTTAATGACCCACGTATATAAGACTGAAGTCATCCCAATAGCCATATGTGAACTTTTGATTTTTTCCATGGTGTGTGTGTGTGTGTGTGTGTGTAATTGAAAATTTTGATTAATTTTATTGACTTTATCTACAATGGATTATGGACTAATATCGCAATCACCTTGTCCTTATTTAATCACCGATTTACTATTCATATGCACAAATAAACTAGTTTTATCATAACCTCAAGAAAGCAGAATTCACCCTGTGTGATCATAGGAGCAAATGTAGACCAGCTATCAAACAACATAGCAGAATAAAGTACAGCTTGAGACACAAAGCAGATTCTAACAATCCTTGGATTTTTAAAATTACTCAGTGAATAACAATAGCACTTAAGACTTATATACCGCTTCACAGTGCTTTACAGCCCTCTCTAAGCGGTTTACAGAGTCAGCCTATTGCCCCCAACAATCTGGGTCCTCATTTTACCGACCTCAGAAGGATGGAAGGCCGTGTCAACTTTGAGCCAGTGAGAATCAAACAGCTGAACTGCTGGCAGCCGGCAGTCAGCAAAAGTAGCCTGCAGTACTGCATTCTAACCATTGCGCAACCCAGAGGTGGGTTCCTCCTGGTTCGGACTGGTTCGCCGGAACCGGTAGCGACCCACTGGTGATGTCACAGTGACATCACGGATCCAGTTCGGTCAGTGCCGGTCCATGGGCGCCACCATCTTTTTTTGGGGGAATATTTTTTTGGGGGGAAAAAAATTTTTGGGAATTTTTTTTAAAAAAATTTCTTCTGCGCATGCGCAGAAGCCGAGTTTCCGGCACTACGCATGTGTCGCCATCTTGTTTTTGGCTTTTGGGGGGATTTTTTTTATTTTTCAGCACTGCGCATGCGCGCTTGCAAAGTGCACGCGCCCCCATGAGGTGCACCCACGCGGCGCGGGAGGAAGCGAACCAGCAGCGAGGTAAGTTAGAACCCACCTCTGGCACCACCATGGCGGTATGGAATAGTAAGCATAGAATTACAAAATGGTATAGTATACAATTACAAACTTCCATAAAATTTAAATTTTCTTTCCCTTAAAATAAAAGTAGAAGTAGAGGCTAGCTATGTTGGTTGAGAATTCTCAAAATTTAATCCCCACATAAAACTGAATGGCACCAGATTGGTTAAGTTGCTTGTGCAATGCAGGGGTTATTTGCCTTGGCACTTTGGTCAAAACCAAGCATCAGAAAAAAAAACAGATGCCACCTTGCAGCTTCAAGGCAGGGCCAGTCCAGCTCTGGGTTCTGCATGTGTACAAAATGGTTTATTCATTAAAGGGTCAGAGAAGCAACTAAAGGAAAGAGGTTTAGATGCTCTGATCCATTCCCTAAAATATTGGATCACTATGAGGATCTGTTCCAGTGGATCTCAGTCTGGATTTTGAGGATCTGCTCTCACATTTTCTAATCAAATCAGCCCATCAAAACTTTGCACAGTCCTAATACACTGTAATGATTATTTTAAAAATCATTTAATTGATCTGTTGGTAATAAACAATTAGAGTATTATGTATTTTAATAAGCCATTTATATAAGTTATAAAATAATGAAGTCAGGACAGAAATAAATAAAAAATAAATATTAACATTATGTAGATACAATGCTTAAGCAGTGTAATATAACATATTGCAAAGGATTCTTTAATTTCTGATGCAGTTTATTATCTAGCAATTACCAGACATAGTTAAAGAGACTACAGCAAAGTTAGGGAAGGAGGGAGAAATTGAAGAAGCCTTAAACATTATTACAAATGTTACCTTGCATACACATTTTGCAAAAACAGCAGACCAATCAAAATATTGGCAAAATTAACCCCAGGAAGACAGTGAAACTTGTCAGCATTCTGTAAGGCGACTGTTTAATTAATGAATAATCTATATCCATTATTTTACCATTTGAGGATTTGCAATGCTTCTGATACTGTAAAGAAGAGATCGCTAAATGTTATACATGGACTTTAAAGGACCCTGTGCCAAGCCCTCTCTATCATCAGGCTAATTGTAAAAGAATTACAAGGTGAACATCTGTGACAAAGCAGCACAGATAAAAATTTCTAAATTTCATTATATTATCCTTCACTAGTTTCTTGATTCCTACAACAGTTATAAACCTTGGTAGTCAGGATAAAAAATGTAAACATTATCAACATATGTTCTAGTATAAATAATAGAATAGTCACAGAATGTTCTCTCATCTTTCAAAGTAATGCATTACAGTCTTAAATTTGTAATGTTGTGTGTAGCATCTTGGTGTTTCAAGAAGAAAATGGATTTTGAACTAGTCATTTTGAGAACGGAACAGTCTAATTCCAATATATGTGGGATCTACTGTATGTACAAGATATGGGAGACTGGAAAAATATTGATATACTTATTTCCTTCCCCTTCCCATATTTATACTTTTTTAAAAAAATTCTGCAGAAAAGAGAAAGTGGGCCATGAGACAGGATTGGCTATAAGTGAACGCTTGAAAAGATCTTTAAAACTATTTTTGTCACATTGTTACTCTCTCCAGCTAGCTGACTGAAGTCTCAGTCTGAAGGATAACAACAGAGATCCCTCTGTCCTCCTTAGAATACTGAATTTCTGAATGTTCAGCAGTTTTCTGGCTATCACTGGCCCTATTGCCTTTCTCCAGCCAAAGAGAGGGGGACTTAAGAGCATGAAAAATAACTAGGAGGGAAGGAACAGTCATAAAATTATGCCACATGCATGCTGTAGATTATCTGGCATATCTCCTAATGCAAAATATAGTAATTCTTGCAGAAATATGAGCCTCACCTCTGTTTTTTAAGGATAAGCTGCAAGTCCATATGGATAGTAGAGACTTTCTCTCTTTCCCTCAGAATTGTGAACAAAAATCTCAAATTCCTGCCCATTCCTCAAGAATCATAGCTTATACCTACATTTCCACTGCTACCTTTTTCTTCGTCTCTCTGTTTTTCTGTCCAAAACAACCGAAGTAAAAAGTATATCTTTCTCAATAATCACCAATTTTACAACCAGAACAAAATATGTAAATATGTACATTTTATACTGTGACTACTCATGCATGCAAAAACACTAGAGGCTGAGATAATAAAAAGGATGCAAAAAAAAAAACATTACACGAAGAAACATAAAATGGGCCTCCTTGCTATTTATGTTTTATATGTAGTTTTCTTGTTATATTTCAGACACTGAATTTCATTAAAGGGTCTGGATGCAAGATAGTTGACTTCTGTCTGCAGTAACCACCAACAGAGAAGGTAATTGTGGGTGAGAACCTAAAACCTATTCCAGTCAGAAAAGAGATCTTGCAATTTGGCCTGTATTTAGGAGTATTTTTTCTTTTTATTACAGGGAATGCTAAGAGTAAAATGGATTGTACACACTTTGGCTACATTGCACAACCTATTTTCTTCCAGAGTAGTCCATTTAAATATTAAAAGAAGCAAGTTTTGGACTATAGCCGCTGCATGGCTATTTTCAATACTGTTTGGAAAGCTTACAAATCCAAGCTGTTCCAGGTTCTTTGAAGGTGTCCCCTCAATGAGGGCTGCCAACATGGGGAGAAAATACAGAACATTTGCTTAAGCAAATCAAACCAGGTAGTGCTGAGAGACAAAGCAGCCCATTTGTTTCTAGCGCCATCATGTCTCAGATTAGAATGCTCATTCATGGATACTGAAAGGGGAAGAAGATTGAATTGGCAAAATCAGGATGATTAAAAGGCAAATATTCCAACTCCTGTTCCTAAGATCAGCTTTGCACTGCCAGCAATTGCAGAATCGTCATAAAGAACAGAGAACTTACAAAATGCTAAAAAGAGGGAGTTAATTTAGAATTATTGTGAATAGAACATCCTCCAGCAAAGAATGACTAACTGAAACATATGGAAATGTGGGGGAAATGTCATGTTGTTTCTTATTTTTGTAAAAAAAGTATATCAAAGAATATTAAATGGAGAGAATTGGAACCTAATGGCAATTAGAATCACTTATCTTGGGATAATCATGACATATATGTTCCTGAATAATGGATGATCCTTGTCATAAAATGAGCTTCCACTTAATGTTGATTCAAAAAGACATTATACTTACGGAAAAATTTATATATCAACATTCATAAAACTCCCCCAAAACAATACACGTCTGTTGAGTTTTAGTTTTAGTTCCACTGATCTGGAAACTATCAAATGAATATTTTATTTTTCCCTTTTATGCCCTTCCCCTTTTTTTAATCCAAGCCCTCAGCTATACTTATTATCTATCTTATATTTTTTTTCCACAGAAAAAATACAGGAATGTTACAGTACAAAACATCCAAGTTTCATAAATGGCTAAGGTTCACACAGATATTATCACACAACTTCTAGATTGCTTGGAAAACAATATATACCCATAGAACTCAGGCTGAATATAAGAAAGTCAACATGTATGATGAAATACAGGTAGTTCTCAACTTACGGCCACAATTTATGTTGCTAAATGAGACATTAGTTAAGTGAATTTTGCTCCATTTTACAACCTTTCTTGCAACAGTTGTTAAGTGAATCATTGCAGTTGTTAAGTTAATAACCCCGTTTTTAACTGAATCTTGCTTCCCCATTGACTTCGCTTGTCAGAATGTCACATAAGATGATCACATGACCTCAGGACACTGCAACCGTCATAAATATGAACCAGTTGCCAAGCATCCAATTTTGATCATGGGAATGCTGCAATGGTCGTAAGTGTGAAAAATGTTTGTAAGTTCCTTTTTTCAGTGCCGTTGTAACTCTGAACGGTCACTAAATTAATTGTTGTAAGTCAAGGACTAGGCAGATGTTATTTATTTAGTTATTTTACACCTTACCTTTTTTAAAAATAAATAACTCAAGCTGGTGAACATATCTAATACTCCTTCCTCCTCCTATTTTCCTCCCAACAACCCTGTGAGAATTGGGCTGAGAGTGACTGGCTCAAAGTCACCCAGCTGTTTTTCACATCTAAAGCAGGACCAGAATTGATGGACGCCCAGTTTCTATCCTGGTACCTTAACCACTAGACTAAATTGGTTCTGGATGCTTTGGATGTGAAGCTGAAAAGATGCTTTGGGGTATGCTATAACTCTCCACAGCTGTTTAAATACAACGCATCCTTTTCTGGATTTGCACAGTAATTGCATAATCCCAGGAAATCCCAGGCATGTTTGAGTCAAAGAGGCAGTAATAGCACATCCAAGCCCTCTCTAAAGCCCTTTCTTGTACATTGTCAGTGCCTCCTTAGCTCAAATGTGTATTTTGCTGGGACCACACATTATCAATGTGAAACCAAGAAACTTTCTTTCTTTAAGGAAGTACATGTGGCCATACTTATCCCAAAGCATCTTTTTGACTTCAGACCCACTGCACGGCATATCCCTAGTATGTAAAATATATCTCTTGTTGGACTATAACAATACAATATTTTGGATATGTTTGCAACACTGTACAAATGTATCTGGGAAAGAAGTCTGCTATGGATTATCTTTGGAATCCATATAGATTGCAGTGTTACACTGGTATTTGATCTCCAGATGGTAAGGACAATAGATTACAGGTGGAGCTAATAACTCCCAATGCCCCTTTCATCACTATTCACAGTGGCTAATGGAAGTTATAGTCCAACATATCCAGAAAATGTTAAATGGGGAAAGGAATACTTGTCTCTCTAGACTGCTTCTCTAGTGGTAACTTCTTGAACTTCTTAATATTACTGTACTTGAATCATCACTGAAATGATATATAGCCTGCCCCCATTGCTGTTCTATTACCACAAGATGATTCACTGGTTTTAGAAGACCTATTGCTATTGGGGGGGGGGGTGGAATCATCCATAAAAATAGGACTTTTATCATTTTCTGGTTATATGCAACTCTGGTTAAAATAAAGAAAACAAAAATATCCCTCTGCCATACATCAATTAAGTTCTCTCTAGTCAGCCCTTCCCTCCCCCTTTGCTGCTGCTTCCATCTCCCCCACAAAGCTTTAAGCCTAAGGAAACTGATCAAATACTAACCACACTTGTCTCCAGAGTCATCAAAGACCACATTGAAGGAGTGCCCGTTGTTGACTATCTTCTTTGCTGCAGATGCATCGTATGTGATTTTCAAGCTCTTCAGTGCAGGGTCAAATTTGGAAGATTTATGTTGGATCGCAATGGGTGACTGTCGTTCTCCATTGGCAACAGGGAAGTTCTGATGCCAAAAAGCAGGTCCTAAAACAGAGAAAGAAAAGTGCAAGAATTAAGCCCCCACAGCACGAAATAACAGCATGAAAGGGAAACAAAGAGGGTGAAAGGCTTAATGTCTTAAGGCAGTTGAAAATTAGGAAGACAGCAATAGCAATAGCACTTAGACTTATATACCGCTTCACAGTGCTTTTACAGCCCTCTCTAAGCGGTTTACAGAGTCAGCATATTGCCCCCAACAATCTGGGTCCTGGATAAAGATAAAAAAGATCAGGAAGATAAAGATAAAAGATAAAGAAGATAACGATAAAAGATCAGGAAGAAAAAGATTAAAGATTAAAGCACCTTTTATGACTAATATTTTATTAAAAGGCATAAGCTGCAGTTCACTTCATTAGTCTAGCTGTAGTGAGATGACCTTGGAGAAGTCAAGGAGCTGTTAAGACAACAACAGGTGCATAAGCATGCATTAAGTCCAGGGAGGTGGGAAAATATTAGAAAAGACTCAGACTGGCTCCCCTGGGTTATAACAGGGAAATTGGAGGGGAGGGGTTAAACAAGCAAACTTTTACTATTACAGCCCATATCAGCAAAGTATAGTTCTAATCTTCTTCTGGAGCCAGTTACCTGATTTGGTCTACCTCACAGGGCTGACATTAGTCCCTCTATGCATCTGAGGAAGTGAGCTGAAGCTTGTGCCTTTTAATAAAATTTGTTAGCTGCAAAAGGTGCTACAGACTCCTGATTTTTGCTACTATTGACTAACCTGGCTCTTCTCCTAACATAAAGATACCTAAAAAGGTTTTTAACATTTTTGAAAGAATGAAGTTATTTTGGCCAGATAGAATTTGAAGCTCAAATTATAAAAAGATCACGTAGAGAAGCAGATGGAAAATGAGGAAAAACCTAGTGGGGGTGGAGGAGAGATGGGAAGCCGGTTAAACTTGAATCTATTCTTGCACAGATGTAGCAAACTGGGGCACAGGGCTGGAGGGGTTTTTGAGATGAATGAAACAGCATCACTCAGATTTCTCCACTAAGGTATTGCTGGGAATTAAAAGCTAAGGATGCTTATGATCTGAGCAGTGACAAACTGGAAGCCCACCTATCTTATTTAAATTGGTGCATCAAGTTCAAGGAGATTCTAGGAATTTAACATATAGCAACCAAAATTCACAGGTCACCCCTTTTTTGCGAAGCAAAACACTGGATGGCACATTTACATTTTCCCTTCCACGATTTTGTTGTACAAATAAAAATAACAGCTTTCCATTTCCCAGTGTATTATACAGGGGAAAAAAGTTGCTTACCCAATTCTAGGCAAGCAAACTTGTTGGGAACAAAATTCCCATCTCAAACAATCACTGTGCTTGGAAATGGCAAAGCAAGTCTTGGAATGTTAAGTCCATATTCTAATGGAGTTCCTGAAGATACAACAAAATTCTCTCCTGGGCATTTCAGTTACCTAAGAGAAACTGGAGGAAGTGAGGTTCCTTTGCCTTACAAGTGTCACTGCAATTGCAACACAGTGTATGTTCCAAAACTCTGCTTGGAAGGAGGATACAGCAGTAAAAGGCAGGTGGAAGTTCAGGTGAGAAGACTTTATAGCAGCCCTTCCCAACCTGTTGCCTTTCAGGTATCCACAGCTCCCATCACCCCCAGTAGACACAGCCCGTGCTGTAGTTGGGTCCATCTGAAGGTCAAATGGCTGGAGAAGGATGGCCTACCAAGCTCCTCATCTATTGCACCAGATACCTTTGATGGGATTGTAGGATTACTTTCTTCTACTCAGAACTCTCCTACTTGGAAATCTTATTAGTTCCTATATTCAGTCTCAGTCCAGCTCAAAGGCTAAAAAGACCAAGCACAACCCCATCTCCCACCACTCACTCCATAATCCCATCTTTACTTCTCAGCAATTAATATGGAGCAGAAGGCAGTTTAACTGGCGCGGGGCAGAAGCTCCGTTTCGCCCAGAGCCGTGTCTCTTGAAGGTCAGGCTTCCTTTGAGCTCTGACCGGGAGCACGCAGCCTACCTGGAACAGCTCAGGTACTGCAAGCGGCAGCGGGGTTAGCGCTCTCCTTTGGCTTAGCCCCAGAAACACGAGCCCGTCCCAGAGCCCCGAGCGCCTCGGGGATCGGGGGGGGGGCTCCGCCAGCGACCCACCAAGCTGAGATCGTGCCCGGACCGAGGATGACCCTCACCTACCGCAGTGGAACTCACCGTTCTCTTTGCCGTAGCCCCAGGACATGGTGGTGATGGGTCAGTTGTGCCGGGTACCGCCGTCGCCGTGCGCTCCGCCTGCTCTCGCTTGCCCGAGGATGACAGACCCGGGGTTCTTTCTCAGGGGCTTTTATAGGTCCCGACAAACTCCATGACCCTCGCGGACCTCACCGACGGGAGGGGGAGCAAAGGGGAGGAGAAGGGGGCGGCTCCCAGGCGAGCGCCACCGGCCGGGGGGCGGGGAGAGCAGGACGGGCTGCAAGGCGGCGGTACGTGCGGTTGTGTCTTCTGCGCTTCCCGGAGCCGCTTTCGTCGCTGGGCTCCTGTTCCGTCACTGTAGTGGGAACCGCTGCCGCTGCACCGCGTCACTTCAAGCCGGAGCCTGGCACAGCCAAGCGCCCCAGCCCGGCGCTGCCGCCTCGGGAGGGGCGCCACGTAAAGGAGCTTCTTGGCTCAGGGCCGCCGAGAAGATGGAGCAGTTTCAGTTCTCTCTGCCGGGCGGCCGCGCGGAGGAGGAGGGGGGGGTTGGCGGCAGGGAAGCTGTTGCTTAAGTCCGGTTCTTCAGGGCCTCGGCGCCGGCTCTGGTCGCCAGCCCCACCGCGCAGTTCCCCATCCCACGCGCTGGAGTCTCCTTCCTCCGGGAGGCGGGAAAAAAAAATCACTCGCGGGAGTGACCTTGAGACGACGTGCTTGCGCGCGGGCGAAGCGGAGCCGGCCCGGCGGGTTTGCGGGCAATGCGGTGGCGGCGGCTTTTGCGCTTCGGGTTGAGACGTGACGGGAAACGCGGGAGCTCTAGGGATTACGAGAGTGCCGGAGGCTTCCCGGGGATCAGGGAGGATCATTCGTGGTCCAGAACTGGCGCCCTGGAGTTGCCTGGAAGGTCGCAATGAGAGAGCAGAGGTTGGTAAAAAAAAATTTCCCGCGGTCTTTGACTCACACGAGGTGTCTTGTAGTCGTGCCGTGGTGCTGAGTGGGGGGATGGAAATATACAGATACATCCCCGGGCGAATACTTGTATAGGAAACTGCTGTGCCTTCTGAAGCTAGTTAATTCTTGACTCTCCGTGCAAAAGGGAAATACGATTGTAACCGGTTTCCCGCTCATAAAAGCTTTTAACACAATAATAGTAATGGTAACTTCAAAATATGGGACTTTTTTTTTTTTTTTTTGCATTTAAACTAATGTAGTTTCTTCCTGTGTTTTGGAAGCAGGAATGAATCCCAGTTGCTGAAGAACATTGCAAGAGTATTTTACTATGCTCATGTCCCGCCTTTAGGCTAGTTGTATTCTACAAACATTGAGCTGGGAGCAATGTTCTCTCTAATTTTTTTTCAGTGTGCGCGGACATTAAAAATCACTGCGCGGCAGTTGGAAACTGCTGCGCGGTGCGCGGCCGCACAGCTTAGAGGGAACATTGGCTGGGAGACCAAAAGCCTTACTTAGTGTGGCCTTTGAACTGGTCCAGCGAGAATCGAGAATCTTGTTCAGTATTCTAACCTACAGTGTAGAAACAAAACAAAAAAAAAAATCGATGTCCCATCCCCTTAATGTAGCTAAGTGTCCTGGAGATACTTTGGACTGCTTGAGGAAATAACTCAGGCAGCTAACACTTGTGTGTGTGTGTGTGTGTGTGTGTGTGTGTGTGTGTGTGTGTGTGTGTGTGTGTGTGTGTGTGGTTGAGCCATTAATGAAAAAGGAAAGATAAGCCAGACCTGTTGGTTGAGGCATTGGATGGCTGCCAGTATTGCGAAGTAGTTTAGGAACTGTTTCAGGTAAGTATTAGTAATACAAACTCTCAGCATTATTTCCTGTTCTACTTTTTCACTCCAGCTTATTAAAAGCTTATCTGCATTCTTGTTTAACTCCATAGGAAGGTGTTTATGTGTCATAACAACACAGTTTGACCATGTTTGACACTAGTCCATGTGGCTCATCAAAACTGTATGACAGTAGAAAATGTCTCTAAGCATTCATGGCTTAATAAAGTTTCTACTGAGAGCCATATGGAAGGAGTTAAACAGGATGTGACCAGTTCCTTGGTTCAGCTCTATACTTGAGTTGTTCTTGTTTGACCTAAACATTAAAGTATTAATATTTTGCATATATACACCCCCCCACACACATCAACGCATACATTCTTGATAGAAGCGAGATATTTCTGTTAGTACCTCAGGAGTATTACTAGTTTAACCATGTATAATACTGTACTTGTAGATTCTCAATTTCAGTTGTTTTGTTTCTAATAAACAAATTAGAAAAGGATAAAAGAATTGACTCTAGCTTAAGAGCAAACTACACAGAGACATGTATAAGGAAGATTCATTCAGTATTTTTAATTGCAAGGCGGTATTAACACAATGCTGTGAGAAGCACATGCACACACATGCAACTTTTGACATTCACTCTACATTGTTCTGAACTATGTGTATTTGAAAGGCAGCTAAGAACTCTAAATTGTTCTTTTAAATGTTCTTCTAAAATTTTGTCTTAGCTGAAATGGGTAAACTTTTTATCTTAAAAAAACGGAATGAGGAATTAAAAGAAATCACTAGAACAAAAGAACATGGAGCTATGAACCTCTCTTTACCTTTGTGCCTTATTGCAACAGATAATAAAGATAAAACAACCCTTAAGTTCTGCAAATACAGAAGGAAATATATTCCTATTGATGAATCTACTACAAATTGAAACCAATGGAGTGTTTACTTGGTCAAGTTAAATAAATCATATCATCTGTATTTACAGGTCTAATAATGTCAGCAGTTTAAATAAATAACAGCTTCAACAGGAACTTTTTTAAAAACATATCTACTGAAAGTAAGATTATATCATTTGTTTATTAATCCCAATAGCAAAAAATGCAAATGAATCCATTGAAAACTACTGGAAAAGAAGTTCCTTGAGGATTTCCAGAAAATGCTTCAAAGGTTACTGATTAACCTAGTTAGCTGAGTTCTTTCACAATTCAATTATGCCATTTGGAAATGTAGTAATGACCTTAATGCACAGTTAGAAAGTTGACACAGGAGGCAATGAGTATAAGAGTTGACTAACATATGATTAACTTCAACCTACCTGTACGGGCCTTCCATATATTCAAATAATGAAGCTCCAGATATGTCATCATTTGGTTCTCTGGGTGTAATGATTATGAGAATCAGGGACTTTCCTCTGATGTGTTACTATATGTCCATTCAACACCTTCCTTAATATCCTTGTTCTTTAAAGAAGCTTTCTTCTTTAAAGAACAAGGATATGGCAGATCTGGAAGATATTTAGACTACAGTTGCTATGAAGGCTTCATCAAGTATAGATCACTTTGGGAACATACACTAAATTGGAAGCTAAATTTCTGAATTGTCTTTGCATGATGATTTTCATTTAATATTCTTGCATTGACTGTTGAAATGTGTGAGCACTGATGTAAATGTAGTAGATGAGTCTTATAAACAAGCAGACAAATGGTTGATTATTCATTATTTAGTAAATTCCAGAATGATGCATTAGATGCTTTCAGAGGAAAAGTGATGAAATAATTTTGCTAGCAAAGGCAGCTGATAGAGCACAATCTACAAAACAATTAAAATCCGACTCTAAAAACCAGTTCTTTCAGTGAAATTTATGTTCAGAAGATGTATTTATGGTGTTATTGTATTTGAGAATATTATGTTAAATACAGTATTTCTGTCTGACACATATAATAAAGTTGCATATTAAATAAATTTCTTTTTGTGTTGTCTTGAGATTATATAGTACATAACTCTAAAATAAAAAATTAAGCCTTATAAACTTCATTAGGATAAACGTTTCAGAGAGTCACATTTGATAAGCAATTGACTGTAATTCACAAATTGAAGTATAATTAGAGAAGTCATTCAAGTCTGCATTGCAGTCCAAGGGCAAACGATTATCAGGTATTGCTACTGCAGTCTGTTCCTTTAAATGTGCATTTAGTTTGATGGAGAACATAAGAAAATTCCATCAAAATATGCGAGCTGTAGATGGTGCAGCCGATAGCATTGGGAGATTGTATCTTACAGCCTTTCAGTAGATCCACTGAAAATATTACCCTAATTAATGTGCACTATACTCCTGGAATTACCTGAGGGCTGAAATTAAATGCTGCCAGGTTTAAGTAGCATAAATAGCCACAAGGCTTTGCTTTGTGTTCCTCTTTTCACTACTTTCATGCATGCTACATCTAAGAGCTTTGTCTTTTCTAGTGAACATTCTCAGGACTGATAAAATCTTTCAGGTACAGCTTGGGTAATATTCATAAACAAACATAAATAGAAGGCCCATCATGGCAGTGTGTAAAGAGACTTTCTTTGAGTTGAAATCAAAATGAATGAGCTTATAAGAGCGAGTTTCTTATATAACAGCATTATATTCGATTGCATACTGTTCAGGTTAAAAAAAACTTACTTGTTCTAATAGGATTCCATATTTCACTGTCATGTGGCTTTTCAAGTTTGTTATTAATCAGCTCAGGTGGGGCTGGGCTGCCAGGTAGGTTGGGCCTGATTACTACTTGGGAAAGAGATTTCCAAGGAATAAACTAATCTGGGAAGCTGAAACAAAAATCCAGAAGGTTGTAGCATGTATTTCTACACTATAGCCAAGGAAACTCCATGAATGCATCAATAATGATACCAGCAGTTGAGATTGACTTAAAAAAAAAAGTTTGATTTAGAACTCCCACCACTCAGTGTCTTTTTTAGCATTTTCCTCTTCTTCCACACATACAGTACAAGTCCTGGCCGTCAGTGAGCTGATTTAACTTCATTTGAATTCTCTATTTAATTTCCTTGAAGCTTTTTCAGGAAATCAAGAGTTTTGCATCATAAGCAGAGCCATAAAGGTACAGAATGGACAAATAAATACTGCAGTCAGGGGTGGGTTCTAACTTACCTCACTGCCGGTTCGCTTCCTCCCATGCTGCGTGGCCATGCCTCGTGGGCGTGTGCGTGTCTCGTGGGCACGCAGGCGCAGTGCAAAAAAAAAGTTCAAAAAAATTTTAAAAGCCAAAAACAAGATGGCAACGCATGCACAGTGCTGGAAACTCGGCTTCTGCGCATGCGCAGAAGAAAATAAAATAAACATTTTCAAAAAAAAAATTTCCAAAAAAATTTTTTTTTTTCAAAAAAAAAAAGATGGCGGCGGCCACGGACCGGCACCGACCGAACCGGATCCGTGATGTAATTGTGACATCACCAGCAGGTTGCTACCGGTTTGGGCAAACCGGTCCGAACCGGGAGGAACCCACCTCTGAGCAGTCCTTTGTTCTTTAAATAAAGACTCCAAGATAATTGTAGGAAATGTTTTGTGATGCCTATTACAGTTCACCACAAGCATATCATATATTTTTAAGACAACATAGGGATGTTAATTTTGCATGGTTAATTTTGGCACTGGCAGCCCCCTCTACTGATATAGCAGTGCAACACCACTAGGGTTCTAGTGCTGGCCCACTGGGTCTTTTGCTTTTATTATACATTTTTAGTGCTACTGTACAGATGACTTGTTTTTGAAAAGATTGAATGAATGATCAGAGGATCAATAAGGATCACTGATCCTACTGATTCCATGATGCAAAGTCAAAAACTGTGTGTGTGTGTATTTCTGCACAGGCTAATCTCCCCCACTCCACCCCTTTCTATCTACCATATGCCATAACGCAGGACTGTCAAACTCCCGGCCCATGGGCCTGATGCATCACACACTGGCCACACCCATGTCCGGTTTAGCGAAGGAGGGAAAAAGTCCCGATATGTCACGTGATGCCGCCTTGCTGACATGAGTTTGACACCCCCGCCATAAAGGTTTTGGAAATTGCTTCTCATTTGGAGCACCTTGAGCAAAAAATATGATCCAGTCACACTTGGATCATTAAAAGGTGGGAGGATAGCTTTCAGAATGGGGTCCCCTTGTATGCAACTGGTCACTTAGTGACTGTCCAAGATGGACCTACCTTAGGGCTGCTTACATCACGTATTCAAAATTCTGACAGTCATCCCCCCCTCTCCCCGCAGTCACATATTCAAACTTGGGCATTTGACAACACAGCTGCGTTTATGGCTGTTTGCAGCATTCTGCGGTCATGTAACCATGTTTTACAATGGTTTTACCAAAACCCAGCACTTCCGGTTTTCAATAAAACTATTCTCACACCGAACATTGGTTTGATTAATGACCATGGCGTTCGCTTAATGAACATTTTATAGCTGTCATGACTGACAACTATGATGGGCAAGCTCCATTACAGTCAAAAGTCAAGAACTACCAGTACACTTCTCGATGTATCACCTATATCCAAAAATGCTGGTATGTTTCTGCTCCCAATTAAAGTGAAGGTATATATCAAGCCATTTTATTACTCATATTAGCTTTAATATTGCATAGGATTTAAAAGTTGACACTTGTTTAAAATACATGTTTTAAAATATTTCAGACATTAGCTTGATCCCTAATGCAGCGATCCCCAGTCTTTTGAGCACCAGGGACCGGTTCCATGGAAAATAATTTTTCCATGGATTGGGAGGGGGGGAGATGGTTTCTCACACTATCTAGATCCCATGCATGCACAGATGAAGCTTTGCTCGCCAGTTCCGAATGGGCCACTGACGGGTACCAGTTCACAGCTCAAGAGTTGGAGACCCCTGCACGAATGCCATAGCTCCCATTGTATAGAAATATAACTTAAACACTTTTCAGAGTGTTCTGTGAATATTTGGGGGGGGAATAGATCATGCAGTACAGCAAGTGGAATCTCATGTACATTAGATGTAGGCAAGCAACGCAAATGTGCTACTTCACAAGGAGAAATGCTTGAGATTTTATGGCTGGGACTAGGGAAAAAAACCCCTTAAATATAATGCTCTTATGACAATAAATGTAATATGTGTGCTTGATTATTAACTGAGTAAGGAATGATTGGAAGTCAACAGCCACATTTTTGCTGAAGAGAAAGAGAAGAATAAACCATAAAGACACTTTAGACAACTTTACTCCTCTATGGTATTTGTTGGAATTACTATGGGAGCTGGCTGTACAATCAAAACATTTCAAAGCCACACAAGGCAGCTATCTGAGCAGAGTGCTGCTCAATCCTGGTATCTATTGCTTAGTGTGAATATTTATTTGCCACATTGAACCACACTCAGCACAGAAAGATATTCTAAGCAAAGCTAAAGGGAGAAACTGATGCTGACATACTCTAAGCCGGGGTCTCCAACCTTGGCAACTGTAAGACTTGTGGACTTCAACTCCCAGAATTCCTCAGCCAGCAAAGGGTTGGAGACCCCTGCTCTAAGCAACTGGCAGAAACACCCCAGTTCAGTTCTACTGCACTTGTGATATAAAAAGTGCAGCATGACCCCAAATCTCTGTAATTGGGTCAATCCTTCAAGGTAGGTCAGTTCAAGCACAGGAAACTCCTCCATTAATTATTGTTCCTTCTTTCCCAATTCCCAGGATCCGTTCTACATTCCAACACAAACTAGGAAAGTGTTCTAGGGGCTGATCCAACATTCAAGCACTTCCCATAAGCAGCAGAGCGATTCATGATGACTCTATGGGGGCAATAGGATTAAAAGTAGCTAATCAATAACCCACAAAACCTCCTTCATTGGTTGCCATTGTTGTGACAAAGAAGAATTTGCAAGTCCGCTATGATGTTTCTCAATGTTTTGCCACCTCAAACTGTCTACTTAGACAGCTTTAAAAAAAGACATGACAAATTTAGTAAGGAGATAGCTAGAAAAGGTTTGTGAAAGCTTTGCATTTTTTTTTAAATCTTTCTTAGTCTTTAGATTAAGATAAGTTTGTGGAAATCATTTTATACAATAATAATCCAAACTCTATCCACTGCAGGTTGAAAGTTTCTTCACTGAAGGTTATGACCAATCTACTATGCTTGGTCCAGCACAATTAGATAGATATGTGTCTTTCAACTTCCGGCCTAGGACAGTGATTGGGCCAAGCCATCTAGCTGACTAGCATCTTAACTCTATACCATATTGATACATATTGGTTGGTTGGTTGGTGTGCGTATGTATGTACCAGGGGTGGGTTCCACTTACCTTCCCTACCGGTTCGCATCGCGATGGAAGTGCGTGCCTTGCGCGTGCGTGCGACCGAAGCGAGCACACACGCCTATATCACATCGGGGAAATGACCCTCTGCGCATGCGCAGAAGCCTCTGGGCATGCGCAGAGGGTTCTTTGCCAGCCGCGGCAACCAGAGAACCGGTTTGGGGGCATGGACAGCCGGCCATCGCTGCCGGTTCGGCGAGCGGGTGCAAATTTCCGCCACCAGTATGGGAGAACCGGTCCGAACCGGCAGCAACCCACCACTGGTATGTACACCAAATTCTATGACACAGTCATCTGAGTTCCCTGGAAATGATACCTCCCACTATTATTGCTCCTTATTATTTATACATTTTAAAATTCTCTAATAAAAAGAACATTCAGAAGCATTATACGTAGGTCTCAGTTCCAGTGGATATAAAACATAAGCAGGAAAAATTGTTGTGATCATGCTTTCCTTGAGAGGCTAGTATGCTGGACAAAATATGCTTTTGCTTTGGATCCAACAGGAAATCATCATATTTTCTTGCCATTATAATAAATCAGCAGTATTGTACAGCAGTTAAGTGCCAGACTAGAACCAGGAGGTATCAGATTCAGATCCATCTTCATTTGTGGAAGTTCATCATGGGAATTTGAATCATCATTTTTCCAACTTAGCCTAACTGGTGGGTTGTTGTGGAAATATAATTAAGAGGAGAGCAAAACTATGTATTTTTAGTCACCTGAACAAAAGTAGCTTAATTTTTCAGGAGCTAATACAGGATTTGTTGGAAAATAACCTAAGACATTTTGCACCACCACCATCTCCATATTAAAAGTTAAGTCCTTAGTCCTGGCAAAAGATGAAGAGGAAGTGGAGCAAGGCTATATAGGCTTCCCATTGCAACATATCAAAATTCACTCAAGTCTATATATAAAATTCACTCTATTACAGTTTTCTGGTTTCTATAAAAAGAAGCTCCCACAAGCCTCTTTGAGCTGTTCAGTTCTCCTATTGAACTTTGAAGACTGAGCCACTTCCAGTGTTTGTAGTCACCAGATTTATAAAAATATAAATAAAGCTGATGCACGAGGATAACATTACAATAAAGTACTCCAATGAGACACAATATGATTTTTTTTAAAAAAATAGCAATTATCTATATTAATCTTGAGGCCCACATTACATTGGTTCTTCAGGTCCCAATTCTGACCAGGGGAGCACCAGTTCACCAAGATTTGGCCTTTATAAAATTACAGTCAAGTTGATTTCCTCAACAACATTGCATCTTTTTTTAGAAGTGTGGATGGTAAGGAAACACCTTGGATCATGGGTGAATCACTTTCTTGGGCTGAAGATTACAACTTGATTGCACTGGTGGTGGTGGTGATGGTGATAAATTCTTAAGGTTATTTTTGCTGCATTGTAAGCAGCAAAATTACTGACTTTTATTGTAATACTTTTCTCTTTTTTAATTTAAATGAGCGCAACCAGAGTGGGTTCGCATTGCCCAGAGGGTACATTAGGCATGGAAAGAATCTCATCAACTTTTCAGACATTACAAAAGTGACAGTCACACCAAAAGGAAATGGCACAATTCAAAGAGCTTACAACTCCTGCTGACATTAGTCAACATTTATTTAGCCTCTCACAAATGAAGGCATTTTATTTAGCCTCTGCTCATTTCTCTGCATTGCTGCCAATGATGACTTTATTGTTCCTCATCAAAATGAACACTTCCTGCCTTCTCTATTGTCTGTATCAGTTATAAAGTGTTTTTTCACAGCCCCCACAGAAATCTGGCTAAAAATCAGAATAAAACTTTTTATTGGCTCAGCCAACTTCTCAAGAGTGATTGGAATGGATAACACTATTGATCATGCTTCTCTACATAAAACTTTGGCTAGTTTTATGATATTGCTGACAGTATTTTCTGAATGATTTATATCTTTCATATTTTGTATGATGCTCTAAGCAACTCACCTTATCAATTAAATACATAAATATAAAAATCACTAAACAGCACAGAAACACCCCAACAATTATTTTAAAAGACTAAAATGTTCAAAGAGCAGTTTGCAAAAAACATAAAAGTAAGGCTCATATCGGAGGTGTTTCTGAAACTGAAGGCCTACACCAACTTCTGGAAAGTTGTTAGTGAAAAAGTGAGATCTGCCTTTCTGTGAAGGTAATTTCAGGATATAAATATGGTTATTGAAAATGCTTACCCCACCCCACCCCCGATCACTGCCACATGTATCTTAAAGGTTGCTGCAACATAGAAGAGGACTTCCATACTTGATTGCGGCGAAAGGCAGATGTATATGAGAAAATATGAATCTTTATTATCTTGTTTCTAAACCATTGAGGGCATTAGAGGTCAACACTGATACATCCATTTCTATACCAAAATAAACTGGAAACCAATGTAATTGTTTTAGTACAGACATAATGTGTTTCCTATATGCAGCTCAGGTTAAGAAAAGACCTACAGATACTCCTTGACCTATGATCACAATTGAGCCCAGAATTTAAGTGAGTCACTACATGATCTATTTATGACCATTTTTACGATGGTTGTTAAATATTAAGGGACTCACATATTTAAGTGAACCACATGGTCATTAAGCAAATCCAGCATATCCAATAGGCAAGCTGGAACATGGCAAAAAAAATACCGCAAATTGTGGTCGACCATAGGATGCTGCAACTGCTCATAAATGCAAGCTGCTTGTCAAGCACCCAAAAGGCCACCCCATGACCTTGGGTGTGTGTGTGTGTGTGTGTGTGTGTGTGTGTGCGTTTGTGTGTGTGTGTGTAGCAGTCATAACTTCGAGTAGCTTTCTTCGAAGTTCATCATCACTTCAAGCAGTCATTGTGAGGACTGTGTGTAGCATTTTGAACCAAGTATAGCCTCCTACTAATCAGCATCTTTCCATAGAACAAGTTGCAATAACCTTGTTGTGATGCAACTTAGTGTCTTTTCGAACTGCTGAACTGAAGTTTTATGTATCCATCCTTGAGCTGGCAGAAAACTAGCCCAAAATATGCAAACACCTTTACCAATCCCTGCTCTCTTTCTGTTACTCACGTGTCAAGTTTCAGTTGAATTCATTCTCAGGATGCCCTTGGAAAATGTTGGAAAAAGGAGGAAAATATTGTTTTAAAATGAGTATCCTAAGAACAAGCCTATCTTATTGATGGGCCAACATCAATAAGGCAAGGGGAGAAAGATGTTGCCAGGGCATATTTGTGCAGTAGTTATGTGCAAATTACAAAATATATGTGTCCTCTTTGCCATTCTAGCATTTTCTAGCAAAGATATGGCCAAATCAACCCCACCCAGACAAAGGCACTTTCTGTTACTTTTGCAGAGATGAGAGTCAACTACTAGAACTTATTAGATTCAGTCCCTGATCCCATTTGCTACTTTATATTAAAAGATTCCTACTTCTCTTTTACCTACAATGTCTGCTGCTCTCTTCATCTACTGTGACTTTTACAGTGTGTCTGATTTTCCTATCCCCTAGCCTAGAGGTGGGTTTCTCCTGGTTCGCACCGGTTCTAAGAACCGGTAGCAAACCGCTGGTGACGTCACGGAGCTGGTTCTGTCGGTGCCGGTCCGTGGACGCCGCCATCTTTTTTTGGGGGAATATTTTTTTTGGAATGTTTTGCTTTTTTTTTTCTTCTGCGCATGCGCAGAAGCCGAGTCCCCGGCACTGCGTATGCACTGCCATCTTGTTTTTGGCTTTTTGGTGGGGAGGGGATTTTTTGCAAATTTTTGGCACTGCGCATGCGCACACACGCACGAAGCGGCCACGTGGCACGCAATGCGCGCGCAGCCACGCGGCGCGGGAGGAAGCGAACCGGCGGCGAGGTAAGTTAGAACCCACCCCTACTCTAGCCAAGACTTCTTCCTGCCCAGATCTAACACCACTAACTTCCTCTGCATGCATATGTGTTCATTCATGCATGCAATCTGCACTGGAAAACAATTATGTCAGTCCTTTAATATATGGCAATCCTGCTCTTTCTTATACTGTACATCCTGCCTTTGGAAGAACAAACTTGTTTCTTGCATCTATTTCTTATAAAGGAAAGTAGAAGTTCTGAAGCACCATATGAGAAATAGTCATTTATCCTTCATGTTATTGGAGCACTTTGCTGTCCGAATCAGTTTATCATCCTTCACTCAGCCTTTTTATATCACAAAGACTTCCTGTAGTCCATACTTGAGCAAAGATTGCCCCCAGAGATATGAACAGTCCCTTCTCTCTTGGCTTTTAGTGAGTCCATTAAAACATGGTTTTGCATCAGGCCAAAGGAACTAAAAGAAGCCAGAGGGGGAAAAAGGTTTTTAATTTGGAACTCATTGATTGGAGTATATCTGATTAGTCACTTATTTTTTTCTTCCCCCTTCCATGGCTTTTCAGGATCATAATTGTTTATATGTTATTTATTTGTTATTTTAATGGTTCTTAATCTGAAGTGTGGATATGGGAATTGTAGGCTACTCAGAGTCACTTGCCATTATAGTGACTTATGATCAAGCTCTAGAAGAGACTCCATATTATGAACATTATTATGGTCAGGACTGAAAGAAGGCACTTTAGAGAAATCAACGTTGTCATCATCTATGAAGAAATATTTCCCCTGGTTGCATTTCATTTTTCCTCACATGCATTTTCAGTTATTGCATATGTCTGTAGGTATTGTTGTGGCCCGCCAGTGTCCCGTGCCGGTGATCATGGATCCCGAGGACGATGAGGCAGTTGTGGCACAGTACCATCGGCCCGTGCACCTGGCACCCGAGTCAGAGAGTGAGGAGGACGATGAGGCGGTTGTGGTGAGGTACCATCGGCCCGTGCACCTGGCACCCGAGTCAGAGAGCGAGGAGGCTGAGAGTCAAGCAGGGCCTTCTGTACCTCCTGAGGAGCCCATCAGGGCCGAAGAAGAAGAGGAGGAGCCTCTTCTTCTCAATGCTCGG
>QLTV01004142.1:470042-519672 GCA_003457575.1 Thermophis baileyi
ACAATTGAACTAAAATTTGAAAAAAAAAAATAAAAATAAAACAAATAAAAACAAAAAAAAAGATGGCGACCGCATGCACAGTGCTGAAAGTCACCTTCTGAGCATGCTCAAAAAAAAAACAAAAAAAAAATCGGAAAAAATTTAAAAAAAAAGATGGCAGCCCCCACGGACCGGCAACCACCGATCCGGTTCGGATGACGTCACTAGCGGGTCGCTACTGGTTCGGGTGAACCAGTCCGAACCGGTAGGAACCCACCCCTGCCTGCCACAGTTATTAAATGAATTGCATCAGCTGTTTTGTCACAGTTATTTAAGAGAATCTGGCTTCCCCATTGATTTTGCTTGTCAGAAGGTCACAAAAGGTGATCACATGACCTCGGGACACTGCAACCATTGGAAATATAAATCAGTTGCCAAGCATCCAAATTTTGAACATGTGACCATGGGATGCTGCAACGGTCATAAGTGTGAAAAACGTTCATAAGTCACTTTTTTCAGTGCTGTTGTATCTTTGAATGGTCACTAAATGAACTGTTGCAGAGGTGGGTTCCTGCCGGTTCGGACCGGTTCTTTAGAACCGTTAGAGGGAATTTCTCCCCGCTCACCGAACTGGCAGCGATGGCCAGCTAGACATGCCCCCGAACCGGCTCTCGTGGCGGCGGCGCCATCTTGTTTTTTGCTTCTGCGCACGCGCAGAAGCTGGGTTTTTAGCACTGTGCATGCACGCGCACGCACCTGCACGGCACGTGAGGAAGCGAACCAGCAGCGAGGTAAGCCAGAACCCACCCCTGAACTGTTGTAACTCAAGGACTACTTGTAAAATGCTTTTAGGTCCTCGTTTGTCACTCTGATTCATTTGCTTTAGAAATTGTCCAATATTTCTCATGAATACTGTCACTACGTTCATTTTAATTTGTCAGCAGGACTCTTATTTTGAAATGACATTGTACACTGATATGAAGTCCTCATGTGATACCTGTATTGCGCATGTGTTAATCTTTTTTTTGTTCTCTTTGTTCTTCACCATGTAGACACGGACTTAGGTGTTCTTATTTTTGTTATGAAATATATTACTTTTATTCTTTCCTGGACTCCGGTCTTATTCTTGAGGATTGAGGGCAGGGAAACAAGATTCAGGTCACCTCTAATTAATTTTTCTCCGCAACAAATACAGCGGCACAATATACCTGGATCTTGTATATAATTTATGGTAAAGCAAGATTATACTTACTAATGAACACATGAGACGCATTTAAACTTACACAAAATATATACAAAAAAAGTAATAACTGCACTAATTTCTAATTTACCTGTGGCTCATCAACACTTATAGGCTCTTTCATAACAATCCAGGTAACACACTCTTCACACGGAGGCGTTGTAAAAGAGCCTTGATAAGTATAGTAACTTCGATTTTGAGGGAAGAGGATAGATGGATCAAAGTTTGGAAAAGGAGCCTCTTTTCCCTTAAATAAATCAGAAATAACATAATTAAATTCAGTGGCAGAGACAAGAAAGCTCTCTACAGTCAAGATTTATTATGGCTGGATGATGATTGTGCTGGCTTAACAAGGGTTTAGCCTAGAATTAAGAACTGTCTCTTTAAGACATAGCATTCTGGGGAATGTAGTCCATGCCATGTAGTCCATGCCATGCGATCATAACTGTGTACTCTTATTGGTCATTGAAGTATGCCTGGGGGGCGGGAGTAATTGAAGTACGCTATCCCAAAGGAAGTCTTTTCAAGCTCTCTACCGGGAAAAGATGTAGCAACGAGATGGGAGCATTAATCCTTTTTTACAATATTCGTGATGGTCCAGATTATGACTGTAGATTCAGAAGAACTTCTACATAACCGTGAGTGTTGTCAGAGGATGCCTGAAGAATAAAATATAATCTGATTGAATGTACCATTGCGTCTGTGTTAAACTGCCTGATGATAGCATAACCAATCTACGCTTGATTCAGAACAGTAAAAAAGGATTAATGCTTCCCCATCTCCCTCTTCAGGCATCCTTTAAAGACTGGGCTCCGGGCGTGGCTGGGTCGCTGTCACACACCCGCGGGGACAGCACCGCCGCCGTTAGTTAATAGTGGAATTTACAATCCCAGGCGGGGAGTGTGCTGGCTTAACAAGGGAATGATGATCATTGGTATAGATAGCCTCAAGGTGTAGTTGAGATCACAGAATACTAAAACTAATAAACATTTTATTCTAATATTTATCATCAGTCAAAAGCATTTCTAGATTTACCTAACATTAGATATCCCAATTTTATTATGTCTGCGTTGATTTTAGTAAGTGTCCCCAAGTAGTTTGAAATCTGGATCCATAATAAAAGTGAAATATTAGTCCAAATTGCTTCTTCTGAGGTGGTATGACAAAAAAAATAAAAAATCCCAACTTTCAAGTTAAAAGCAATAAAGAGAATCTCATGAGCAAAATCAATTGAGAAGGTTTACTTCTGAATCAAAACTCCTGTGTCTGGAAAAAATAATAATCTCTTATTTGTTCCACTCTCATTAAACTTCCCATGGGAAGTTGTCAGCTATTCTTTTTTTTAAAGATTTGTTACAAGCTCCACATGTTTTGTCCACATGTTTCGTGCTAGTTCTCAGTACTAGTTGTTAGTTGTCACAGCGACGATTCACATACCATTCATAACCATAGTGTTGTTCATTTCGTACTGCTTGGCATGTTGTTTAAATATAGTCATTAAGCTTCATAAGCATGACTTGTGGCTTAGTATGACCTCTGAAGCCAGCTAACTGTGCCTTATTCAACAAATTAAGTATACTGTAGTTTGTCGTGTGTTAATAATATCATACTTTTTATGCATTATCTAAGTATGTTAGCTCCCTGTATTGAAACATATTAGATTAACCATGTTAGAAAACTTGGTATTGACTAGAATATTCTTTTACATACCTTTGTTTTAATATTGTCTATTTCTTCAATAATTCTTTTCATCTCTGGCTTAGGGTTTTTTCCTACCTGTCATGCAGAAGTCAGATAGTGAGCAGCCATGAAAGGTGATTATCTCCCAAATTGCAACAGTATACAGAATTCATTGTTAACTATCCCATATCTCCATTTAATTAGTAACATTTGGGGAATATCTTACAACCCCTAGCAACAGCAATAGCACTTAGACTTATATACCGCTTCACAGTGCTTTACAGCCCTCTCTAAGTGGTTTACAGAGTCAACATATTTCCCCCAACAATCTGGGTCCTCATTTTACCGACCTCAGAAGGGATGGAAGGCTGAGTCAACCTTGAACCCATGTGACCCGAACTGCCAAACTGCTGGCAGCCGGTGATCAGCAGAAGTAGCCTGCAGTACTGCATTCTAACCACTGCGCCACCGCGGCTCTTACCAATAATACCAAGTATAAAAACAAAAAGAGAATAACATTTGCCTGATTGGTTGGTGTTATTTAATGATGCTCTACTTTGCACAACTATAGTATGGTTTTAATTTCAGTGAGTGTTTCTGGACTTCAGAAAACATCTTGGTAGTGGTGCTGAAAGTGAAAATAATTGAAAATATTCACAAACTGAACTTTCACTGATTGGTACTCTCCAGCTGTGTTTGACTACAGATCCTGCTATCTTCATAGATTATGGTTCTTTATATTTTCAGCCATACTGGCTGAGAATAATGAGAGATAGCAATAGCACTTAGACTTAAATACCTCTTCACTGTGTTTACAGCCCTCTCTAAGGGGTTTACAGAGTCAGCATATTGCCCCCAACAATCTGGGTCATCATTTACCGACCATTTTACCGAAGGATGGAAGGCTAAGTCAACCTTGAGCCAATCAGGATCGAACTGCTGGCAGTCAGCAGAGTGAGCCTGAAATACTGCATTCTAAACCCCTCACCATGATATATACTTCAACACTTTTTAATGGTATCAGGTTAGGGAAAGCTGACTGAATGAGCCACTCTGTAGTATCCAATCCAACTTCCTAGGTCTCAGGGGTAGGTTCTGGATCCTTTTGCTGCCAGTTCGCTCAGGGTCGCGCCGTGCGCACTTTGTGCGTGTGCACCCACAGCAATCAAAAAATAGCTTCTGCGCATGCACAGAAGCAAAAATTAGCTTCTGCACATGCGCAGAAGCAAAATCCAAGATGGCGGCACCCACGGAGACACCGACAGAACCGGCTCCATGACGTCATCGCCAAGTTACTAACGGTTCTAAAGAACCGGATAGAACCGGTAAGAACCCACCTCTGCTAGGTCTTAAGGCAGATTTTTTGCTGCCTTGCAGATATGTTGAATGAATTTCCATAAACCCCAGTCATTGTGGCTCTTTTTCATGCTAGCTGGGAATGTCAAATTCAAGATGCAGAGGTCACCAGCTTGGAGGAGGCCTCTCTAAACATTCTGACAATAAAAAAAAATAGCTTATGCGCATGCGCAGAAGCAAAATCCAATATGGCGGCGCCCACGGAGACACCGACGGAACCGGCTCCGTGACGTCATTGCCAAGTTACTAACGGTTCTAAAGAACCGGATAGAACCGGTAAGAACCCACCTCTGCTAGGTCTTAAGGCAGATTTTTTGCTGCCTTGCAGATATGTTGAATGAATTTCCATAAACCCCAGTCATTGTGGCTCTTTTTCATGCTAGCTGGGAATGTCAAATTCAAGATGCAGAGGTCACCAGCTTGGAGGAGGCCTCTCTAAACATTCTGACCAAGTTCTGTACAGATTTTCTTCAAAATCCCAAATATTGGTGTTGTTGAGTTCAATTGGTGGGGTCATGTATCAAGTATGAATTTTGTATCATGTTTCTAAAGTACAAATGTTAATTACTAATAATAGTATGCATGTATTGTTGCCTTAAATTGTAACAAATCTGAATACGGTTGATAAACTGTTTCTACTATTTATAAAACAATAAGTCATATCTAGTACAAAGACATGAAAAAGGTACATAACCCTACCAACTGAACTCAACAATACCAATCCTCCTTTCAGGAAGCAAGTTTAAAGCAGGACTGTTCCAGTAAATTTTGAGTCTAGAGTGTTGTTTGGATAGTCATTATAGCAGAATATTACTAAAGATTATTATTTTTAATTGAATACTGTTTTCAACCATTAAATAGCCCAAACAGTCTATATGGAATGAAAGAACCTACAAATACTATTGAATTAAAATAAATAAACAATTCTAGAAGAAGAGGGGAGTAAGAGAAATAGGAGAAAGAAAATTTCTGAGATTTGATAGATGTGCAATTCTAGGTGTATAATGCAGTATAATGCAATACAATCTATCCCTATCCAGTTAGTAATTTAATTCAGTTCCATCAAGTTTTCATTCAAAGAAAGTTACAAGACTTCTCAACATGTAAATATAGTAGCATGACTATAATTGTGTTTTAATTGTATATATAACAATAATTAATTGTAATTATTAGTGTGATAATAATTATAATTAATGAGGGAGTGGAATTAAAATACTACAAATGGTTAAGTTGAAACAACTAGCCTCAGCCAAACACAAATGCTTCTCACTCCTTTTCCCTCATACATTCATTCATTAACTCACAACTTTATTCACAAACATCCAAACTGGTGTTTCAACGGCCTGTAAAACTTGAGCCACACCATGGCATTTTCAAGAGTTCAAGAGGCTGCTTCAGCCACCCAAGTTCTTAGCTTACCAAAACAAATTCTAAGAATGTGGATATATAAGAAAAAAGGAGATAGGAAAACAGCAAGCAGGTGAGGGAGTGGAAGGTGATGTCTGAAGACTGACAGTTGTCATAGGCAGGCCAGAAGACTACCATTCAACTGCCAGAACCACAAGCTATGATAAGCAGCATATCCTGATGGGATTCCAGGAACATGGCTTGGGAGTTCAGCTAGAGTGCTCAAAAACAATATTGCTTTAAGAGCAGAACTTGGAACTTGGCCTGGAGCTCAGCAGCAACTAGAAAAGGAGCATCCACACCGAGGCAACATCTCATCCCAACTACTACAAAAGACAAGATTGTATGCCACTTTACAGACTTTTATTTCGACCAAATATTAATAGGACTGAATATAAAGGACTGAGCGTTAAAGACACATTTACATGGTGACATCATGTAACCACGTAAATTGCAAAGTCAAGAAGACTGGAGTTAACCCAGACTAATAGCCTGTTACTGGGAAAGGTGTTGGCTGCCAAAAAGCACTGTATACATTTGTGGTGTGTCCAGGGGTGGGTTCCAACTTACCTCGCTGCCGGTTTGCTCCCACCCCCGCCACGTGGGCGTGTGCGCACTTTGCGCGTGCACGCATGCGCAGTAACAAAAACTCCGGGGGAAAAAACAAAGAAGAAAAAAAGATGGCGACCACATGCACAGTGCCGGAAGTCGGCTTCTGCGCATGCTCAGAAGGAAAAAAAATTATTTTTTAAAAAAAAATAAAAAAAAAGATGGCAGCCCCCACGGACCGGCACCGACCAATCCGGTTCAGTGACGTCATCGTGATGTCACCAGTGGGCCGCTACCGGTTCAGGAGAACCGGTCCAAACCGGGAGGAACCCACCCCTGGGTGTGTCCCTTCCTTGGAAAAGGAAGAATCTTCACACAGTATTCCATGTATTAGAAGGCAACTCTGAATACTATGGTGGACTTTTTCCTCAAGCTTAATTAGAAATTAGCATTCTGTATGTTAAGGTCCATAGTAGCACAAATAAGATGATGTGGTGGGTGGAGAAAAACAGAAAGCATCATTGTCCAAAACAGATACAATCTTTGGAGCCACAGCTGAAGATTATTGTGAAAATATGCCTAAGAAAATAGCAATCAGAACTTACTTGCATTAGAATGGCTATGATAGCCACGCCATCAGTTTTTCTCAAAGCATCAGCATAATTACTATAGGAGGAATTCCAGTGTACCAAATGAATCTAAAAACAAGGAAAACATTATAGTTAGATATCAAAACAGGCCTTAATAGAACTTGGTGACATTTCATAAAATTCTCTTCATTTCCCAATAGCCATCTGACTCTCACTACCAGTTAATCAATAAAAATCAATTTAAACATTTTTAAAAATGTTAAAAATCAGAAACATGCAAACTGTATTATGCATTATCTACAGTAAGTAATTTTGTTCTTTTAGAAAAATGTTTAAAATGATAGGGTCAAAAGGTAAGATTTCACAACATTGCCAAATTTACATTAAATGGTTTTCATACTACTATTTTTCTCCAACTGAGCATCCTCCAGACCAGGGGTCTCCAACCTTGGCAACTTTAAGACTTGTGGACTTCAACTCCCAGAATTCCTCAGCCAGCTGGCTGAGGAACTCTGGGAGTTGAAGTCCACAAGTCTTAAAGTTGCCAAGGTTGGAGACCCCTGCTCCAGACTATAATACTTATTCTCAGACAATATGAGTAGTGGCCAAGCAGATGTGAAATTATGAAGAGTCATCACACACCTTTGGAAGCATGTAAAATACTGTATATTGAACACCCATGGTTTAATTACTTTCAGGATAAGATCAAAATACTATAAAAATTCCTATAAGTCAGGGGTGTCAAACTGGCGGCCCGCAGGCCGGATGCGTCACACGCCCACCCCAGCTCTGCGAAGGGGAAAAACGTCGCAAAACATCACGTGACGGCAATGTGACATGGCGACTTTGACACCTGTGATATAAGTGGTGCTTTCAATGTATCAACTTGTAATGACTGGCAAACAAGTGTATAGGCCTTTTACAAGTTACATATTCTGAGTCAGGACAACTTTTATGAATAAATACATATGCATCTACATGCATATATATAATTAGCACCTGTGTTCCTAACTATGCCCAGCCAATTTCCATTTTCATTTTTTAAAAGAAGAATGCTGCATCAACCAGTATGTATCCTGGTTACACAGATATCCTCATCTAAGCCTTTATTAGACTATCTGCACCTAGTTTTCTCTCCTCTGGCAAGGGGAGATCTTCCAGTATTTCTTGCAGAACCTATGGTACTCACCTCTCCTGCATGCCTTTTTGCATCCACCACATGTTCTGAGCCTTTGTCACTGGTAGAACCCCAGTGGATGTGAAGCTGACGGAGCCTGTAAATCCCAGGAAGTGGTCCTCCCCTAAGTACTGCAAAGAATAGTCTAGATTAACAGAAGATTTTGCTGTGCCAGAACAAATGGTATAACCATGAAGTAAGATGAGTATTTATGAACATCTCTTGCCAATATGACTGATGGCAAAAGGAGCATCTCATCTTCCACTGCATTGCCAATCCAATGTTCATAAGACAGTGCATCCTTGGCCAGCCACCTCTCTAGCACGTTGGCAAGTATGTTGTGACACTTAGTATCCCTTTTTTCTGCCTTAGGATTCCAAGCAGTATCAGGTGATTGGTTTAGCCATAATTGAAAATATTGTAGGAAATATTTTGACAGAGAAGAACAATTGATCATCAGATTGAGTCTTATAGTGTTTTGCCATGATATTTGTCAGTATTAGGAACAATGCATGTACAAGATACAAAATGTCATCTAACAGTAGATGACAATTATGAACAGGCAGTATGATTGAACTCACACATTTGTCACTTCTGACTTAATTAACTTTATGCACGTCAAGTTAGACTGGCCTTAGCCCAAAATTCATATCTTTCCTATCTATAAATAAATCTTGTCTTTCCACTTAATGAAGAACTAGACGTAACAACAAGAAAGCACCTGAAATGTAAGGTAACTTTTCATATCACAGAAAAGTGTTTGAAAATTTCCTACATGCAACACTTTATTCAGTCAATGAATAGCAAAAAAATTACATAATACAACATGAAAGGTAAATCAAATAGAGCCAGTTTGGTTTAGTCGTTAAGGCACCAGGCTAAAAACTAGAAGAGTGTAGTTCTAATTTTGCCTTAGGTGTGAAAGCCAGATGGATGACTTTGGACCAGTCACTCTCTCGCAGCCCAATTTACCTCCCAGTGTCATTGTTGCAGGGAAAATAGGAGGAGAAAGGAGTATTAGGGTTAGGATTAGGATTAGGAAGACACATTTCCATTGTAAAGCTGTACTATCTAGGGTTGCAATGTTTCCCTTGGATTTTCCTCCCACCTTACTTGCGGTAGCCAAGATTGAATTTGCCCATTCACTGTCTACTCCACCTATGATGAGGCCCAGGTTTCCTGTAAAAAAAGTATCAAATCACAATACGTAATCAAAGAAAGGATAGTCTTCTAATAGTTCTGACCAGCCAGCAATATTCCAGATTAATAGGGAGATCACATGAGCATCTGGTAAGAGACATATGAGCAGGTTTTGGCAAGCCAATGTTGTAAGAGCATGATGTTGGGATGGTGAACCAGAGAAGGTCAGCAGGATCTCTGCCAAGCAAATCCTGTGGCTGCTCATGGAAATCCAATTATCTGGTGACAAAGTTGGCACCATCCAATAGTACTTGCATTGCGGCAGCTTCATTCGGTGTTCCTGGATGTGGAGTTAAGGGATTATGATGATTCTGCACGGGATCTACTAAGGCGGGTTTATTTATAATCATTGAGGAATATGTCAGTAAGTTTCCATACAAGTCTTATGCTGGTATGA
Organism: Thermophis baileyi; assembly: GCA_003457575.1. Taxonomy (NCBI): domain Eukaryota; kingdom Metazoa; phylum Chordata; class Lepidosauria; order Squamata; family Dipsadidae; genus Thermophis; species Thermophis baileyi. The sequence continues at coordinate 479,618 of QLTV01004142.1, forward strand.
TATGGAAATGCTTTAGCGGCAAATGTGTGGCTTTCTTCCTCATCACCAAAGGCACCTAGACTCAAACTGATCTGCACAGATGATTCTATAGGGGATTTTTCTGATTTGCAGTTATGGGCCTTGTAGGTATCTCAGTATAGAGAATATCTCCTCCATGATATGTTTTAAATACATAAAACCAATTATCATTATTAATTATAAAACATTTAAAAATTTATTTAAAAATTTAATTATAAAAACATTATAACAAAAGTTAAAATTATAAAAAACAGAACAAACAAGGGAATAACAGCAAAGGGATGTTAATAATGGAGCCACCTCACATGTTCACCTGTCCCCTGGGGTCCCAGGCTTGCTGGCATAATCAGGTCTTAAGGAACTGTGAAACTCAAAAGTGATGAGGCCAGTGTCACCTCATAGTAGATTCTACAATGTGGGCACCACCACAGAAAAGGCCCACCACCTAGGGCCAACAGAACCTGTAACATACTCCCTCCGCTAGATCTGATGGGACAGGCAGGTGAAGAGATGGATGATCCTCAGAAAACCCAGCCTCATACCATGAAAGTCTTTAAAGGTCAATAAAATATTGTGAATTGGACTCAGAAAGAGACAGGTATCCAATGCAGCTCGCAAAGAAACACACATAATTGCTCATGCCACCACATTTTGCATCAGCTGAAGTTTCCAGTTACTCATCAAGGACAGTCCCACATGCAGCACATTGCTGCAATCCAACCCGAGGTCATCAGGGCATGAATGACCATGAGTAAGGGCCCTTTGATCCAGAAAAAGGCATAACTGGCACACAAAACAAAGTTGTGCAAAGGTCCTCCTAGTCAAGACTGCCACCTGCTCACTGAACTGGAGTGATGACTCCAAGAGGACTCCCAGATTGTGTATGTGGTCTGTTTGGTGCAGTGCAATCCCATCCTGCACCAAAGATGATACAGTTCCATCACCCGGGAGGGAGGGGTGTGTGTCTCAAAACCCAAAGCCACTCAGTCTTGCCAGGGTTCAGTTGAAGCCTGTTGTTCCCCATCCAGACCCTCAGAGCCTCCAGACACTGGGATAAACACCCACAGCATCAGAGGTGAAATGCTACCGGTTCGGACCGGTTCACCCGAACCAGTAGTAAAAAAAATGCTACCAGTTCGGGCGAACCAGTATATCCGACGATCAGCTGTGCGACGATCAGCTGTGCCGTGCGATCTAGATTAGCTAGAAAGCAGGATTTCCTGCTTTCTAGCTAATCTAAATCATGCAGCACAGCTTATCCCCCCCCTTCACTATTCTACTTACCTTTGCAGACTCTGATGGCTTCAAAATGCTCCTTCTTCAGCGCTGCACGGTAGTGCCTGTGGTGCACATGCGCGCACGCGAAGCGAACAGGTAGCAGACTTCAGAGGATTTCACCCCTGCACAGCATCAATAAGCTTGTCAGGAGCAGAGATGTACAACTGAGTGTCATCTGCATATTGATCATACATCACCCTATGGCAATGGATGAGCTCATCAAGTGTCTCATGCAAATGTTAAATAGGAGAAAAAAGAACACCAACCCCTGGAGCATGCCACATATAGGAGCCAAGGGCAGGATCTTTGTTCCCCAATCATCACCAACTGGAATTAACCCTGAAAACCAGCAAAACACCAGGCCACTCTCTCCCAGTCTTTTGAGTCAATCCAGAGGGATACCATGGTCGATGGTACTGAAAACTGCTGAGAGGTCAAGTAAGGTAAGAGTGGATGCACATCCACCATCACACCCACACCAGAGATCATCCAAAATCGCAACCAATGCTGTTTCCATTCCATTCCCAGGCCTGAATCCTGATTGAAAAGGGTCCAGGTAATTAAAATATACCATTATAAAGGAACATGAAACTGAAAGGCAGGAGCTCAGAAAAGCATGTGTTGCTGGGCTAATGCCATGGCTCTTTCCTTCTGAAATTTTTCTCCTACATTTTTTAAAAAGATGCTCAGTATAAAACATAAGATAATGACAATGTAATTCTATACCGTGTCCACTTCTGTAGTCAGATGAGAATGTCTAATTTATTAAGATTACATTCCCCTGTCTCAATGTCAATGTCAATTAAGAGAAATGCGACCAGTGAATTTATAGGCAGAACTGTACAAAAGCATTGTGCACTTCATCCCCAAGGCAAGCACCAGACAGGACAGAAGTCATGTGATATGGATTGGCCCACTACTATGGCCTTCTAGCTATGGAAACAAAAATATTTGCATGAAAAAAATCAGTATCACACTATTTCCAACATATCAATAAAACTCTTCTCTCAATTTGCACTCAACTGAACTGCCAAGAGCTGCCATTTCACACAACTGCTTCCTGCACAATTGGATCTCTATGTATTGTATTTAGTTTTAGATACAGTCATGAGGTTACCTAAATAATTTCTGAAATACTCATAACTTCTCTTAGTACTTATGTCTAATTTTTCACATTTTGATGCCATCATTAGCAACCTATACATCTTTACAGTTATGGTTCACTGCAGTAGTGGGTTCTAAAACCCATTGCTACCGGTTCGTGCGCATGGTTGCGCAGGACGCTTCTGCGCATGCACAGAAGCTTCCTGGGCGGGTGGGCGGAGCCTCCTGCCGCCACCGCTACCGGTTCTAAGAACCGGGCCGAACCGGGAGCAACCCACCACTGGTTCACTGTGAACTAATTGCCACCAAATTTCCAAGGAGTCAGTGACTATCCTTTTTGCTGACTTGCTTAAATTTCCCATTAGTTATATGGGAGGTTTCTTTTCTTTTTTTGTTGTTTACTTGCTGCTTCTTCAACAGAGAAGAAAGAAAAAGAGGCAGCCTTGTGACTTTGTGCTATCTGAATAGAAAAATAACATGGCATCTTCTATGTGTATACTGAGAAAGCTAGGGAGCTCCAGAAAAACATCTGCTTCATTGACTATGCTAAAGCCTTTGATTGTGTGGATCACAACAAATTGTGGCAAGTTCTTAAAGAGATGGGAGTACCAGGCCATCTTATTTGTCTCTTGAGAAACCTATATGCGGGTCAAGAAGCAACAGTGAGAACTGGACACGGAACCACTGATTGGTTCAAAATTGGGAAAGGAGTCCGGCAAGGCTGTATACTGTCGCCCTGCCTATTTAACTTATATGCAGAGCACATCATGAGAAAGCCAGGGCTAGATGAATCAAAAGTTGGAATTAAGATTGTCAGGAGAAATATCAACAACCTCAGATATACAGTCGATACCACTCTAATGGCAGAAAGTGAAGAGGAACTAAAGAGCCTCTTGATGCGGGTGAAGGAGGAGAGTGCAAAAGTTGGCTTGAAACTCAACATTAAGAAAACTAAGATCATGGCATCCGGCCAAAAGCCGCGACATCACCCTGCCAACCAAAGTGCATATAGTCAAGGTTATGGTTTTCCCAGTTGCAATGTATGGCTGTGAAAGTTGGACCATAAGGAAGGCTGAGCACCAAAGAATTGAGGCCTTTGAACTATGATGCTGGAGAAGACTCCTGCGAGTCCCTTGGACTGCAAGGCGATCCAATCGGTCAGTCCTAGAGGAGATCAACCCTGACTGCTCTTTAGAAGGCCAGATCCTGAAGATGAAACTCAAATACTTTGGCCACCTAATGAGAAGGAAGGACTCACTGGAGAAGAGCCTAATGCTGGGAAAGATTGAGGGCAAAAGAAGAAGGGGACGACAGAGATTGAGATGGCTGAATGGAGTCACTGAAGCAGTAGGCATCAGCTTAAATGGACTCCAGAGGATGGTAGAGGACAGGAAGGCCTGGAGGAATGTTGTCCATGGGGTCGCGATGGGTTGGACACAACTTCTCAACTAACAACAACAACATGTGTATACTAATTCCAATAGCACACATCATCTATTAAATCTGAAGGAAACAGGCTATTTTTTCAGGGTGTATGCCACAGGTGTCAAACTCGATTGCATCACATGATGTATTGTGACGTATCTGTGTTTTGCCTTTGCAGAGCCGGGGAGGGCATGGCCTGCACATGACTCATCAGGTTCGTGGGCCAGCAGTTTAACAGGCCTGGTGTATGCAATTACCGTATCATGCATCTTGCTGTCACCGGAAGCAAGTACCCCACCTTGCTCACCAATAGGGCCAGCCTAGAAGAGAACAAGTGTAGAATGGCAATTTTGTTCCAACAGTTTCTTTACCAAGAATATGGAGTCGTGTGACCTGTAACCCAACCTTTTTGGCACCAGGGACCAGTTTCATGGAAGACAATTTTTCCATGGACTGGGGGGGGGGAGGGGATAGGAGGAGTGTGCAATCTAGATCCCTCATGTGCACTTTATAGCAGGGTTCATGCTCCTATGAGAATCTAATGCCTGGTGATTTTAGGTGGAGCTGAGGTGGTGATGCTAGCATGGGAGAGTGGCTATAAATACAGATGAAGCTTCGCTCGCTCACCTGCCACTCACCTCTAGTTGTACAGGCCCGTTCCTAACAGCCTATGGACCGGTACTGGCCTGGGGGTTGGGGGACCCCTGATCTAGGTCACATAAAAAAACAACTTTTTTAAAGCCATGTTTTTTTTAAACTATAGTACTCTAGTTCAGTCAGTTCCTAACAAAAAATTACAACACCGAATAGTATTGTGTGTGAAGTACCTTGAAAATTCATTATTTAAAAAAAATCCTTAGTACATTGTGTTTTCAGTGAATGGCACAATATTTAGATCAGGAAAAACAATCTTCAACATTAGAGACCTGCAATCTTTAGTAAAACCAATGAAAGACTCTATGACCAGCCTATAGAGTAGTATCCCACTGCAAATATAATTGAGTTTTCCTTACAAATGGGATACTCATCAATACATAATTGATCAAGCCAGGAATGTTATCCCTCTTCACATAAAGTCATGGGAAGACCGACACTATATTGATACAAAGGTTTGAAAAGCTTCATATATTGTGAGGTTTGCAGTGACAGGTGACAATCACAAGTGAAAACAAAGGAAGCTTAGCCCTCCCCTAGGTACAAGTGAGGGCTTTGCAGTTTTGTTTTATGATTACAAAAAAAAAACCCCAGTATAACACAGTTGGCCATGTCAATAACAATGCAATTAAAAGGTCCAAGAATAAATAGACAGTTGGCATGTTCTTTGAAATAACGGTCAATAAAGTCAATCCATCATATCATTTGACAACGATATGATGGACTTTTCTGAGATGAAAATGCCTAACTAAAATACTGCTCATTTTCATAATGGCCAAGAGTGCCATTTATTTCATGAATTCAGGTCACGTTGAATTCAAAGAGAAGAGATTATTCTAGCACAGCATTCTGGAAGCAATCTCAGTTTTGACCTAAAATGCCCCTGCCCATGAGTTTTAACTCTAGGCCTCCTGAGATAGTAACCGCACATTCTTTTGCAGCCTAAAAAGGAGAAAGCACCCGACTCCTGTGGGCAGAAAGCCGATCACTGCCGCAATCCCAGAGGGCCTTTGTTTGAAGCAACATTCAAGTCCTTTGACTGCCAGCAATAGCATGGAATTCCAGAGTTAATGCTACCACAGAGCTCAACCTTTTGTGTCAGAGTATTGCTGGTCTCTCATCAGTGATTAATATCTATGTACTCGAATACCCAAGGATAAAAGATATGTTAAGCATAGGGCAAAAGGCTTAGCTTTGGTCTTTTCTTTAGCTGGTATTGTGATGTTGGCCAGCCCAGAACCCCATCTCTCCCTTTCAGCTTTGGAATTCGGTTCATTTTGATTGGGGTTACTGAAGCACCCATACAAAAGAACATCGTAATCAATTAGATGTAACAATGCAAAAAAAAAAAAATCCAAGGACTATGATACATAAAAAATGGATGCATTCTGTTGCAGCCATACAATGCAAGGAGGCAAGGGAACAAAAAGGCACATGATTTGTTCCTTCTCACAACAGCACAAATAGTAGACACTCCAATGAAAAAAATGTAACCTTATAGCCAAGAACTACTCCAACAAGAGAGTAGATAAGAACCGCCATAGAGGACCATCACAAAATACAAATATTACATTGGCACTGCAGCAACACACACACACACACACACACAAAAGCAAGTAAATACATTTCTGTACTGTACATGAGTGTGTGGAGGTTCTAATCCTTAAACATTTGAAAGTAATTACAGTCCAGGAGGACTGTATCTTAACTGTGCTGTTAAAACAAACTTTAAAATCATATCACTGCTCCAAGTATGGTCAGTGTTCCTACATTTCTTTTAAAAGCAAAAAGCTGCTGTTCTGCAACTCCTTTTCCATTTTCTGAGAAAAGACTATTGTTCTCACCCTATACCAGAAAACAAAAATCAACTTCATGAAAAATGCCATGGGCTAATGAAAATTTTTTGATGTTTAACCACAGATGCATATGGAAAGAATCATGCTGGTCACAGTAAAATGGCATTCTTGCAATCTGTTTTCATATGAATTGCAAGTTTAGGGATTAATCCAATCAAATACTGTGGCAGCAAAGACTAACATCCCCAATCATCTTAAAGGCTTTAAAATAGTTGAATGAAACTATTGGAAATATAGAGTAGGATTCATTCCAAAGCAAGCAGAACCTGAATTTCCCTACAAGTGTTGTACAATTTGGCTGCTTGGAATTTTTGCTGACTAGAATTGCTTATTGCATTTACCTAACTGTTCATTCACTTATTTTATGTTTCTTATTTTTAAATTTCTTTCTGCCCTTGTGACTTGTTTCTTGTTTTATGATTGCTTTGTAAGCAGCTTTACCAGGGGTGGGTTCCTCCCGGTTCGGACCGGTTCTCCCGAACCTGTAGCGGCCCGCTGGTGATGTCATGATGATGTCACCGAAGTCCTTGGGGGCTGCCATCTTTTTTTCAATTTTTTTTCGATTTTTTTTAAATTTTATTTAATTTTATTATTTTTTTCCTTCTGAGCATGCGCAAAAGCTGACTTCCGGCACTGTGCATGCAGTCGCCATCTTTTTTTTGGCTTTATTATTATTATTATTTTTGGATTTTTTGTTACTGCGCGTGCGCGCAAAGCACGTGCGCGCCCATGAGGTGCGCCCACGCGGTGTGGGAGGGAGCGAACCGGCAGCGAGGTAAGTTGGAACCCACCCCTGAGCTTTACCCTTTTTTGGATAGGAAAGGCAGGATTTATTTCTTTACTCTGCTTTTTGTATAAACAAATTATACACATTTGCATTAGGAGAAAAAGCAGAGGAAGGAGGTAGAGACAAGAAAAAATATAGGAAAATTATAATTAACAAGTTTCTAATTAAAAAGGCTGGGAAAGGTAAAAAGAAAGAGAAAAATAAGATGATCACCAAAGGTGAATGGACTCAGTTACAACAGCAATGAATGTAAGGAGATGGTGAACGATCAGATTAGGGACAGACCATCATCAAGGCAATCGAACTATGCAGTTGCTAAGAGTCAATAATGACTTACCGTGTTTCCCCGAAAATAAGACCTCCCCTGAAAATAAGACCTCCCCCGAAAATAAGACCTCCCCAAAAATATTTAAATGCATGCGCAGCTGGTCCCCGCCATTTCCTCTGGTTAGGGTTAGGGAGACAGAGCTGGAAATCAGGTAAGACAGCAAGAGGAGCCCCATCTTGCTCCACACGCCCCAAAATAATAAGACCTCCCCAAAAATAAGGCCAAGCGCTTATTTCGGGGTTCAAAAAATATAAAACAGGGTCTTATTTTCAGGGAAACACGGTAATGGCATATTATCAATCAGTCTGACTTGGTAGTATAACAATCAAGTACAGTAATGCTTATAGAAGAATGATTTTTGATAAAATTGATGGCTAGTAGCTTCCTATGTGAGTTGGTGGGGTGGTGAGTTGGAGCCTTTGAGCCAGTTTTTTATTCCTGGAAACTGTCTGAACAAGTCCCTGCAGTTTTCTCCACAAGAGTTTGGAAGTGGTTTCCCATTGCTTCCTTCCTAGAGGGGAGAACTGGCTCAAGGTCACCCAGCTGGTTTTGTGCCTAAGAACTCATAGTCTTACGGTTTCTAACCTGATGCATTAACTACTACACCATACTGGCTCTTTACTTTAATGCACTTCAATTCTTAAATTACATGACTGACAAATACTTTTCAGCATGATCTACCCTTCATGTGATCAGATTGGGATGCAAAACCAGGAGGACTGCACCTATCATTCTACAACACAGAATAAAGACTGAAGAGCAGAATAGGAACAAAATCCCAACTTTGCTGAAAAGCATTGGGTTTCAAAATGCTTGCAGACTTACTGCAAATTGGCTGTTGACATGGATGGCATATCTCTCGAAATTGGGAGAATATCCCTAGGGGCAGAGGAAAGTAAATAATCCAACCAGCACAATAAGCAACAAATCACTCATCTCCCATCAGCTGTTTCTGTGTTTGGGAGATGAAGCCTTCCTTAAAATCACACCAAGGATTTTGTAGGCTTAACCCTGATTACTTTAAGCTTACAAGTACATTTGCAAACATTTACCAAAGTAAACTTACCTGAGCGATCAAAAGTATCATCAAATGCAATCCGCAATGTTTTCCCAGTGTTTCTTATGTTCTTAGCTGCACCTGGATCGTAGCCAGTAAACCATGGCAAAAGAGCAGGGTCTTTGAAGACATCTTTGCTAAGAATTGCAACAGGTGACTGATTGTTCCCTTTGGCTATTGGGTAAGATTCATGCCAGTTATCAGGTCCTGGGAGGGAAACATGCCAAGGCAAAGGTGTGTCATATTCTGTGCCATATGGCAGCCGTTCCCAACAAGTTGCCCTTCAGCTATTTTGGTATTCTAACCCCAGTTGGCTACAATGCCTATTCCAACACCTGAAGGACATGAGGCTGGAAAAGTCAAATGAACAATGTTAAGCACTACCTGATCCCAAGATGATTGAGTCTTTTTAAATTACTTTAAATTACTTTTTAAAGGGTCTTTAAATCTTGGAGGCAAGGATTACTGTTACAGTTTCAACCACCCTTTCTATTCCTTAATTAGAAAACAAGAAATTAAAACTAGGTTTGAATTTAAAACATAGCCTGCAGTCCTGCATAATCTAATAGGAAATCTCACCGAATTCAATGAGGTTACCTTCATATATAGACTAATGTAGAAAAAAAAATAAAAAGCATGCAGTGCTATTGATAATTTTCACACTGCATAAACTTTTGCTAATTAGAAGCAAAATGGGTGAAGTTGCTAAATACATTCCATCAACTTTCTGCTATAGGAAAAGTTTCATTTAAACTTCAAAGAAAATTGTTAAGACTGTATGATCCAGGAATGACAGACAAAAGGGATTCTGCTTAGATTTCTTCATAAAGCCCACTTTTTAGAGTAAAGTAAAAAATCTGTTTGGAAATCAGTTCTGCATATATGCAGCATAAAGTTCCAATGTGAGTCCCTGGAAATCTTAACAATCTTTTGCATGTCTACTATAAATAGGTCATATTAAAGTCAAAGGGGCTTTTATTCAAGTGCATTTCAAATTATTTACTTTAGAACAGGTAGGATAGCAAAACTATATATTTCTAAGAAGTAGCAGAGGCACAGTGCAGAGGTGAGTTTCAGCAGGTTCTGACCAGTTCTGGAGAACCGGTAGCGGAAATTTTGAGTAGTTCGAAGAACCGGTAAATACCACCTCTGACTGGCCCCGCCCCCATCTATTCTCTGCCTCCCGAGTCCCAACTGATCGGGAGGAAATGGGGATTTTGCAGTATCCTTCCCCTGGAGTGGAGTGGGAATGGAGATTTTGCAGTATCCTTCCCCTGCCACGCCCACCAAGCCACGCCCATAGAACCGGTAGTAAAAAAAATGAAACCCACCACTGGCACAGTGTTATACAAAGCAGGGAATCATGTTTTTTATTGCTATATATCTCAAGCCTGGGATCTAAGTGAAAAACAGGTTCTGGGATGTCATTTTGAGTGCACAGACTAATTCTACCTCCTACCATGGGGTACCCTTTAGAGACGTTTTCCTGCTGATTGAGAATGACCAGACTGCTACCAGAGTAGAGAAAGGTGTTGAATATTCACTTTCAGTGAAGACTTATTATTGTGCAGGGAATGATTAACTGGGGAGAATGGGGTCACCGCATGGAAGATTTTCTGCCTCTTTTTTAATTTAAACATACTGACATCTCTCACCTGCCTAAAGCCACTTGCATCCCCTTCTCTCAAGAACAATGTTATAGCAAGGAAGAAAACCTGATCTCACCCATCAGGCAGTTGCCACAATAGGGTTAGGGTTTTCTGCCTTTTCTATTTGAATTGCATATATTGAATTGTAGACTCTTTAAGCAAAAAAAAAAAAAAAATCCCCTTGGTAGGGTCCTATTTTTCTTTCTTTTACTTTCTCTTCTAGTTTTACTGCATTATTATAAAACATAAAACATTATTTGAGTCCATGGAAATGTATACAATATTGACTGGAGATTATTGATACTCTCGTATTTAGATAATTTAAACATTTAAAAAATAAAGCTGTTTATATCAGTATTAATTATCATCTTTAAAATGCCAATATTGATAGCATAAAGTTGTTTAAATTAAAGCTGAACATCGTATTAAGAACAAATGCAAAATACACCAAACTATTTGTTATAGATAGCATAATGTATATTATGTATGTATATGTTTCTTATACATAGCATTAAGTATTAAGCTTCAATCTTAAGCTTAATACTTAAATACTACCGTCTCCACTGTGTTGTTACATACGATTATTTGAGCAAGACTGTTTTCTTTAGTACTATTCAGACTTTGAAATGTTAAGGCACTCTACGTTATTCTCAATAATTTATACTAATCATTGTTAAAACAATAACAACATAGAATGTTTTTCATATTTCAGGCATATTATCATTAATATTCTACTAACAAAAAGAATAAAAGCAACAGTACTGGGATATACACCCTTATTTGCACGCACACACAACAAGGATTGGCAAGTTGAACCCTCCACATATTTTAGTCTTTAAACTGCCATCAGTCTCAGCCTGCAAGGGCAACAGCAGGGAGCCATGGAAATCATAACCCAACACCTTTGCAACTATTTGGGGAAAAATTGTATGTCACACTATATATTTAAAAAGGCAGAGGCCATTCATAAAAAAGATGGTCTGCTCTTAAGATTCAGACCCTTAACAGAGATTACAGCCTTTTTTTCCTGAAGTCTCTCCTTCCACGGGGAAGGAGTTCAGAAAGTCAAGATGGCAGCCATATCACACGATCAAAAGCCCGTCTTTTTTTACATGGGTCATGCACATAAAAAGGGGGGCAAGGTTTGATTGCATATTTATGGTCATTATCTTGTCTTTTTCGAGACACACATATGTGCGCACCCCAGATACCCTGTCTGGAAAGTATCACATTGCTATAGTGAATCTACTGCTATAGGATACAGCAGGTGAGTGACAGGAAATCTCCAGTTTGTCCAAGCACTAGAAGAAAGCTGTATTAAGTACATTAATCTTTTAAGAAGCTAAGCAGGGGTCCCCAAACTTGGCAACTTTAAACTTGTGGACTTCAATTCCCAGAATTCTCCAGCCAGCTATGCTGGCTGGAGAATTCTGGGAGTTGAAGTCCACAAGTCTTAAAGTTGCCAAGTTTGAAGACCTCTGAGCTAAAATGTTCTGTGCTTTTCCTATGATAATAAATAAAAATAAAAATTGTTCTTCTTCCAGCCAGGAAATTTTATAGTGCATGCAAAAAGGGGCTATTTTCAGTCTTTGGCATCCTCAGTTACTAACAAGAATGATGCAACGAACAATAAGTCTTCCATCAAAAATCCAGAAAAGTCCAAAATTCAATCCTGAGATAGATAAGCAAACAATTCGGTTAATTTGTCTTCCCAAATATATTCAATCTAAGCAAGAACCTCTTAGCCTTGCAAGTTGCTTTCAAGTTATCACTCCAAGCAACATTTCTTAAACATCCTTCACTGCAACCCTCCAGATGTGTCGAACAAGAACAAGAACTCCAGTAAATCTACAGCCAGGTTTTCAGTGGAGATGATAGGAACTGTGGTCCATCATACCTGCAATGCACCCCAAAAAGAAAAGCCTGATGGGGGAAAAGCGTCTTTGAGAACTTATGCCCTATTTGATAGCATCAAAAAGATGGAGTGACCAGGTAGGGCGGCCTCTTGGAGAGACATGAATCCCAAGCCCGAGATTTTGGAAAAACGCTCCTTCCCCAGTTGGGTTGAATGCTGCGGGGGGGGGGCACGGAGTTGCGAGGGAGACTCCTGCCCTAGATAGCCTCGCTCGGTTGGGGGGTGTGTGCAGTTAGAGGGGCGTGGCAGGATGGAAAGCCGCTGGCTGGGGACTTCTTCCCACTCACCGTTTTCCTTGCTATAGCCCCAGGTCAGGGCATCGCCGGTGGACTGCTTGCGCATCGTCCTCTCTCGCGGGCTTCAGCACCGCTGGCCGCGAACTTCTGACGCCCGAGCCATTTATAGGGCTCAGCGGACTCCAGCCTTGGGACAGCCCGGCGTCGGAGGCGGAGGAGCCCAAAGATCATTTACAGCCGGAGGCCGGAGGGGGGAGCTACGCATCAGCGCGGGTTTCCCCGAAACTTGGATCGTCCTGTTGGATCTGTCGGCGGCTGGAAGAACGATCAGCTTAAGAGAAGTCGAGCTCACCCGATTTCTCTGTATCTTCCTTATGATCCGGCTTGGGGGTTGATGGTTGTCAGTGGTTCCCCATACTTTCCATATTCCGTGTCAGAATTAGTTGACATTTGCACATTGTTGAAAGGACCCCTTCCTTCCTTCCTTCCTTCCTCCCGCCCTCCCTCCCTTCCAAATATATGTACTATTGAAGACTAACACATGTATGACCATACAAAATTTTGTAGCTAACACACCTGATGAAGTTGCTTTTATTTCAAGAGACTAACTCTGCTACCTCTCTGGAAACAGAATTAACATTGGGATTGGTGACAGATATTCCTACTATAGACTGTACTGTTTGCTTATTTCAAATATGAAATTATACCTTCATGAAATATCTCTAGCACAGCTAGTGCTTCCTTTATAAAATCTATGTGAAATACAAACTGAGAGCAGAATGTATTACAAGATAAAAAGATTGTTGTAATGATGATATCACCTCATAAACATTATTGAGATACAGAGACAAAGAAACCAAATGAGCCTCTTGGTCTTGATGTACAGCATTAATATTAGTTTATCACTTTGTCAGCTTTTCAATTAATTCACGAACACATTTCAGAGAGTCAGTTTGGTGTAATGGCTAAGACATCAAGCTAAAGACCAAGATACTGGGAGTTTGAGTTGTGTCTTAAGCACAAAGCCAGCGGGGTGATCTTTGGCCAGCCACCCTCTCTCTCAGCCCTAGGAAGAAGGTAATGGCAAGCCACTTTAAAAACTTTCCAAGAATATCCCAGCAGGGATTTGTCCAGGCAGTCACCTGGAGTCAAGACTAACATGAAATCTATTTGTGTATGTATGTATGTCCATCTATTCATCTGTATATTTCTGAGCTTATTTGAATGAATTTAGCTACTTTGTAGGGTAAAAACATATCAATCCCTAAAGTGCAGGGCTGTCAAACTTGGATGCATCACGTGCTGGCCACACCCACGCCTGGTTTAGCGAAGGGGGAAAAAGTCGCGATACATCACGTCATGATGCCGTGACGACGCGAGTTAGACACCCCTGCTATAGTGTAAGCTAAAATGTTGCAGGGTCAGTTATACATCCTCGTTTTAAAAATAATGATGACAATAAGCAACACAGCAGTGCAATGAAACCGAGAAAGAGGTCAAGTGAGAGTTGACTTCAATTCTGTACTTGGATAAGGGAGGCCTGTCAAGCAGACATTCACCTGGATATAAATACTCTTCTCACTTGCCTTTAACAGCAACACAAACTTTTCCAGGCATTTGTTTCTCCTATGACCCCTTGATATTGCTCTTATCTCTTCCAGAGCCCTTGAGTGATTGAGACAGGATTATGTCATGCTTAGTTGTACCTCTGTTAAAGTAGTTTTTCCCTCTGAAACAGGACACCATCCCAGAACAGTCTCAAGGTATAAAAAAAATCTATTAGGCTTTGTCACCTGTTACCTTGGAGGGAAGACAAGTGACCAACACTGACTGGAAACAGAGGCAATAAAAGCAACATAGCAGATACCAGTGAGAGGACAGGAAAGTTCAGAGTGATGGTTTTCTGATTCAAGAAGGTATGGAGAGCAATTTAACTCAACTGCCTTATGTTCTACTCTAATCTCATAAATTTACAGTTCCAAACTATGTATTTTATATAAATGTAAATTACATTTTAATTGTCTTGGTCTCAAGAAAAAAATCCGACATCCATATCAATCAGGTTTCAGGCTTTTTTATTCCTTTTTAGCACATTGATTTAGTTTTCATATAATGCTGTAAGACAGAATGAAAAAGGAAATTGTAACTATCTTTTCTTTAAATGAATAATCCTTTTTGTGGCAATTCCAAACAGATTTACATATGAATAAGAGTAGAGGAACAAATGTGTGCTCCAGTAACTATTAGAACAGCAGTTCTCAACCTGTGGGTCGCGACCCCTTTGGGGGTCGAATGACCTTTTCACAGGGGTCGCCACGTGCGCTAGCCCGCCATCTTGGAAATGCTCCCAGTTCAGCCATGCCTGTGGGTCGCCAGACAGCCGGTAGCCACGGAAGCGGGAGACTTCGCCCACCTGCCCGGACGCCGCCATTTGGGTTCTTTTACCCTCTGCACATGCGCAGAATGCTTTGCTCATGCGCAGAGGGTAAAAGAACTCAAATGGCGGTGTCCGGGCGGGTGTGCGAAGTCTCACGCTTCCGTGGCTACCAGCTTTCCGGCGACCCACAGGCACGGCTGAACTGGGAGCATTTCACCCCTGGTGCCACGCCCCCTTTGTCACCTCATCGTGCGCAGGGAGGGGGCAGGGAGGGGGTCACGGCGGCAGGGAGGGGGTCACGGGGGGTTAGCATTAGAAAGTTTGAGAACCACTGTATTAGAGGCATGTTAATCTTATTCCAATTGAGCATGTTTAAGATGATTTTTGTGACCTTATTATATATTCCACTCATTTCTTGTAATTTCTTAATTTGTCTATCCAGATTTCACTTATTGGTTAATAATAATATAATTAATAATTTATTGAATTTATATGCCACCAGACCCCCAGTGACTGGATAGTTTTCAATTGTTAAAACATTTTAAAAATTGAGACTACTACTAAAAAAAAAAGAAAACAAGCAGAAAACAAAGGAGCAACTACAAAGAAAACAAACTCAGGGGAGAACAGAAAGGAAGAAAGGGGCATAATCATTTTGACAGATTAAAACAACCTTCCAAACTTGATTCCTTCCAAGAGGGTTGGATTAAGATGGCCAGCACTGTAGGCCAATTCAGTTAGAGATACTGGTCTGGGAATATTGTTCAAATCCAAGAAGTTTATTATTTATACAGTATATCACAATTGTATGGCACATAATTCTCTCTTGACATCAACAACCTACAGTAAGCTTGTCTTTGCCATGGGCATCTGTGAGGACAGCAGGCAAGTGACAAAACAAGTATGACAACATAAACAAACTGATGCCTCTGCTTACACCCATGTGTCAGATGTTGAGACACAAGAGAAATATTTGCATAATGAGATCATTACTCATTTATTGCCATTTTGGTATCATTGGGGTTTGCTGTGAATGCCGTTGCTCTTGACCTTGAAATCTTTGGAAATTGTTGATTGAGAGTCCTTGCCAATGAGAGGTAATAGGAATTACGGAAACAAACTTTCACACAGGAGACAAACTTGGCATGGAATTCTCTTTCTAAAAAGCATCATCAGGCACAGGTTTGTTTAATTTCTTTTTCTTTCCCCCAACCTGTGATTTTGCACTGTTACACTTTTAATATTCTTTGAAAAATTGTTCCATTTAGTGCAATGTTTTCTTGCAGTTACCCTTTATGAACAATTAACTTCCTTTGTTTTTTTTGTTTTTTTTTTAAATCAGTTATGTTCTTTTTAGAGTTTAAGCAAAAGGTTTTTTGATTGAGAGAAGCTATTTACTGGCTGCAGTTTGCAGCTGAAAAATGAAGCCCTAAAATAGGTTGCAGGGAAATTTGTGAATCTACGTCAGGTGGAGCTAAACACAGCACTTGGAGTGACTCTAGAAGGCAAAGAGGTGAGAAAAATCTCTGGTGGAATCTAACCTCTGCCCATTTTCCTCACTTTACCTGGCTAAAGAATTCAATCAGGGTCAAAAAATACACTCCGTAGAACTTTTGAATAATAATAATAAAAAAGCATTTGCTATGCAAAATATCCTTTAGTGTTGTAAATAATAGTTTACTATAGTTGCTTAGTTAGGTTTTTTTTTAAAGTTAAGGCAATGCTTCACATGATCATTTACTTTTTCCACTCCCTAATCAAAACAGTTGTATCTATATTAGTTTTCCCCTGTCCGGAATGTCATCTGATGTCATGGCGCAAATTGACAAGAGTTCTATGATTACAATGCAAAATGACTCAAGCCAACACCAATATATCCCATGAAGTGACACTGACACCTTTTGTCCCACCCAGCCCGGCCCTCTTTTGACTACTTCACGTCCCATGAAGCAACAGCAGCAGCTTGTTAACCACTTCCCTGTTTTATTCAGAGCGCCAAATGATATTCCCCATATTGTTCTCCTGTTCTTGATGACAGCTGTCCTTTTCATTTGTCTTGTGGTAGCGGGAGACAAAGGGAGACAGACAATAGAGAGGTAGCTTGAAACCCCCGCACCGCCTGTTAGCTAAAATGCAAGGAGTGTGGAAACATAAGCATGGTAAAGTCAGCTACATGAGAAATGTGATTAACTGCCAAGACCTTTGGGAAAAAGTCCTCTTTGATTTATCAAGGTTTACTCGCAGGAGAATACAGTTAGGCTTAAGTAACTGCCTAAACTCATCAAAGATCAGGTTGAATAATGAAAGTGTTTCCACATTTTGCAGTAACAAAAACATTAGAATGGAATAGAATAACCGAGTTGGAAGGGACCTTTGAGGTCTTCTGGTCCAACTCCCTGCTCAGGCAGGAAACACTATACCATTTCAGAGAAATGGTTGTCTCTTCTTAAAAACTTCCATTGTTGGAGCATTCACAACTTCTGGAAGCAAGTTGTTCCACTGATTAATTTTTCTAACTGTCATGAAATTTATTCTTACGGTACTTCTAGGTTGCTTCTCCCCTTGATTAGTTTCCATCCATTGCTTCTTGTCCTGCCCTCAGGTGCTTTGGAGAATAGCTTTACTACCTCTTCTTTTGGCAACCCCTGAGATATTGGAACACTGCTATCATGTCACCCCTAGTCCTTCTTCCCATTAAACTAGACATACCCAATGTCTATTTGTAGCATAATGCTGGAAGTTGCTGTAAAACTGGCAATCAGTTACACACTGCATAGTTGTAAAAAGACCATGCATATTGTATATCTAGATTTGATACGTGATCATTATAAATGATGTCTGCCTTATGGAACATTCTTCCTCCAAAGTGAGATCATTTTCATCCCTATTTATTTTCTGGAAGCCCCTCAAGACCTGTGTATGTCATTTGGCCTGGGGCCTCAGGGGGCTGGTGAAATCTTGAAGTGCCTCCCTTTCTGGTCTAATCTCTTGTGGTTTCTATGCTTTTTAAACTTTTTTTACTGCTTTTGACATGTTAATGTTCTTATATTTTTTGCTGTACATCGCCCAGAGTCATTTCTTGTGGGATGGGTGGCCATTTTATTTATTTGATAAATAAATAAAAATATCCAGTGTGTGTAAATAACTTAAGGCCTGATAGTGGATTCAGCAGTTTCAGAGATTCGGCCTGTTTTTTGTGTTATTTCCTATGAGGGTCTCTAATGCTAGTTCCACTGCAGATCTGAAATGACAGGTAGCAGTAAGAACAAAACTTTTGTGTATTGTATGTGTATTCTTCAATGTGTAGTCCTCAATGGAACTGCATCTACATGGAGGGAAGTATGCAGTGGGGTACCCCAAGGCTCTGTTTTAGGCCCAGTACTTAGGCCCAGTACTTTAGGCCCAGTACTTAGGCCCAGTACTCTTCAACATCTTCATCAATGATCTGGACGAGGGGATAGATGGGGAACTCATCAAATTTGCAGATGACACCAAGCTAGCAGGAATAGCCAACACTCCGGAAGATAGGCTTAAGATACAGAAGGATCTTGACAGACTTGAACATTGGGCGCTATCTAACAAAATGAAATTCAATGGTGAAAAAAGTAAGGTTCTACATTTAGGCAAGAAAAACAAAATGCACAGGTACAGTATATGTGGTACCTCGCTCAATAGTAGTAATTGTGAGAGGGATCTTGGAGTCCTAGTGGACAACCATTTAAATATGAGCCAGCAGTGTGCTTCAGTTTTGGTCGCCACGATGTAAAAAAGATGTGGAGACTCTAGAAAGAGTGCAGAGAAGAGCAACAAAGATGATTAGGGGACTGGAGACTAAAACATATGAAGAACGGTTGCAGGAACCGGGTATGTCTAGTTTAATGAAAAGAAGGACTAGGGATGACATGATAGCAGTATTCCAATATCTCAGGGGCTTCCACAAAGAAGAGGGAGTCAAGCTATTCTCCAAAGCACCTGAGGGCAGGACAAGAAGCAATGGGTGGAAACTAATCAAGGAGAAAAGCAACCTAGAACTAAGGAGAAATTTCCTGACAGTTAGAACAATTAATCAGTGGAACAACTTGCCTCCAGAAGTTGTGAATGCTCCAACACTGGACGTTTTTAAGAAGATATTGGATAACCATTTGTCTGAAGTGGTGTAGGGTTTCCTGCCTAAGCAGGGGGTTGGACTAGAAGACCTCCAAGGTCCCTTCCAACTCTGATATTGTTTTTTTTTCTTCTGCAAGTAGATCTCAGACCATATAGTATTTTACAGTCACAGTAAAATTTGCCATCTATTATAATTATTATTGATTGTATTTGTATCCTATCCTTACATGAAAAATGTACTTCACCAAGGAGACAAAGCCAATACCTGCTCCTCTAACACAGAGGTGTCAAACTCGATTTCATTGAAGGTTGCATCAGGGTTGTGTTTGACCTCGGGGGGCTGGGGTGGGCCTGGTCAGGGTGGGTGAGGCCAGCTTGATGTTACTCATGTCGGGCAGGGGTGGGTTCTAACTTACCTTGCCGCTGGTTCGCTTCCTCCCACGCCGCATAGGCACGCGCACGTATGCGCAGTGCCAAAAACCCAGCTTCTGCGCATGCGCAGAAGCAAAAAACAGCTTTTGTGTGTGTGCAGAAGCCAAAAACAAAATGGCAGCACCTATGGCACCGCCGAGAGACCCGGTTCGTGGGTGTGGCCAGCCGGCCATTGCTCCCCATTTGGCGAGCAGGGAGAAATTCCCGCTACCGGTTCTGTAGATCCGGTCCGAACCGGCAGCAACCCACCTCTGGTGTCGGGGGAGCCTGTGTGGTGGCCTGATGCACTGCCAGCGAAAACGGGCTCCCGAGCTCCATTTTCAGCTGTGATGGAAAATGGAGCTTGGGAGGGCCAGCCGCGGCCCTCCCGAGCTCAATTTTTGCTGGCAGAAGCACCACGGGCCGGTCCTTTGCTGTTTCCAGGGTGGCCCCACAGGCCAGATCTAAGCACCCTGTGGGCCTAATCCGGCCCGCGGGCCTTGAGTTTGACACCCCTGCTCTAACAGTTGCAGCTGTATATCAGATTAAGCATGATCTTGTGTCATTTGGTTTTTACATTTCCCAAAAATTGAAGATGTACATCTAAAATATGAACATATAAATAGAACAAGACATACCAAATCATTTAAAAAAATATTTGAAGTGCAAGGCATATGACAGTAATGTATATACAATTATTTTCTACTTTTCAAATATTTGACTGCAGTTCAGCTTATGATCAAACAGCTTCATAATTGCTTCACTCATCAGGTGGGTATCATTGACAATTTTCAGTTGTGTGGCATGAATAGATCAGCCAGAAGCCTATTCCAAATATGAAAGCTTGAGTTACACAATCTGCTTTTATGAACTCTGGCATAGTGTGGCTCCAAAAATAAAAAATAAAAACAAAAAATAAAAAACCAGGAATGAAAATCTGCCTTAAGCCATCTGCTTTTATAACCTTGAGGTGTGTCTCCACTGAAATTCCAAAAGATTGGCAATTCATTTTTGCCATCAGATGATCTTGTGCTTCTGCTGACCTTGAGGTATATAGTCTAAGGTGAATGATCAAAGAATGAAGAACAACTAAAGTCATAAAGTAGAAAAAGTAAAGGTTGCTGCTGAAAGTACCATATAAGATGAAGTAACTGTAAATTGCAGAAATTCCTGCTAATATGACGTTGCTAGTCTTTGAAGAACCACAATACTATTTGTGATTTTTGCTTAAACAAATAAATGTGATTGCTTTCCAACCTCCATCCCACAAAATTTTGCAGAGTGAAGCAATTTTGCTAATCCTGCTAATTTCTGTTAGAGGAAACTATATGGTTCGGTACTGGAGCATCTGCTTTCTATGGAACAGTCCCAGATTCAGTCCTTGGCATTTCCAGATAGTACTGAAGAAAATAAATGATAATATTCAATTGGTATGACTTGGACACTAGTCTTCTGTGCTGTATTTTACTGTTGCTAGTAAGGCAAACAAGTTAGTGAAGGTAAGATAGCACAAGGAATAAATGGGGTTCTAGGCAGTAGTGGGTTTCACTTACCTTCGCTACCGGTTCGGAACTGAATGCGCACGTGCACACGCTTGCTTTGCTTGCGCATGGCACTTCTGCGCATGCGCAGAACCTTCTGCGCATGCACAGATCGTCCATGATGACGTCTGGGCGGGTGGGCGGAGCCTCCTGCCACCGCCGCTACCGGTTCGCCTGAACTGGGGCAAACCGGTAGCAACCAACCACTGGTTCTAGGTCTTGGTTGTAACCTCACTGGGAAGAAGTAGCATTTTATATAAATTTGAAGATTTTGGGCAAGAAATAAACATAGGTTGATAAATGGGGCAGTTTGATCTAAAGCTGCCAGAAAGGTTGAAAACTCCAGTAGAACAACATTTAATTTTTTTCTTGGAAATGCAAAACATATAAGGCTACCCAATTTTCTTAGCAACTTATAAGCCATCCTATGTGTCCAACATTTTCCTTACAAGACTTGGGACAAGCAGCAGATTTAACATCCTATCTTGCTCCAGTTGAGAATTGATTGTGTGTGCGCCCACCTTTAAGTCAGTGTTGATGCCTAGCAACTGCCTGAAGAAGTACCTGCAGTTTTCTTGGCAAGATTTCAGAAGTGGTCTGCCATTGCCTCCGTCTTCTCTCTTATCTCAAACAACTACTACTATAACAACTTGTGAGCTTGTTGACTAACTTTCTATGTCAGTGTTAGAATTCAGGGATTCAGAGTCAGGAGTTGTGGGTCATGATGAAACCACAATTCTAGTGCTATGGCTTGGCTTCACAAACTGAATATGCTGAAAATCTGTACGGCTTTTGCTTGTTTTTGTCTCCTTTTTTGGTTGAAGTCCTGTGATAAGGTAATGAGTATGACAATTGCTTTTAAGTGAATTCAGTAGTAACCCTGCATGCCAGCTAAGGAACTCCTATATCTGATAAAAAGTCTCGAGATATGTCCCAATGAATTCTATGGAAGCTAGTCAGAGGTCTTCATTCATTCATTCTCCTAGGTATCTAGAGTCTATTGTGGCTGCAAACTACATGAATACATCTATCAGTAATCAGTAATAGAAAAGCTGGTTACTAAAGATTGTGGACCTTCTTCATCATTGATTATTTCTTTGGAGAACCTTGATAAACTTGCAAAGACCTGTAGGATTCTCTGGAACATAACTGAAATCTGTGAAATTAGTGTATCAGAAGCAAACCACAAAATCTAAAAGGAGCCTCAGCTATTCATGCTAAGTGGGAGTAGGTTCAGAGAAAGATGCAGGCAGAACAGCCAACTAATTATTGTTGTAAAGATGTAAAATATTTTCTAGTGTGTTTAAATCTCCTAGATGGATTTAAATTGGGAATAGGAGAAAATGGGACTAATGCCTTGGTATCTCACAATATTTAAGTATATAGGCACTTTGGAAAAGGAATGCAAGCACAATGAGCATAGTATACTTTATCACTATGTCGCCTATTCAGGAGATGATAACACACTAGTCCCCAAGGAAATATTAGACTGACGCATTTTAATTTAAGAGGAAATAAACACTCCTTGAGAATAATTCCAGACATATAGCATAACAGCTGAATATGATAAATATGCAGTGCCCTATATAAAGTTAAGTGAAACATAGGAAATGATGCTATTTAACCCAGCTAAACGATTCATTTAATTTTCCATAGGGGACAAGCATAATGGAGATGAGAAAGGCTAACACAACTGTAAAAATCAGACCATAATTACTTCAAGGAAAGTTTTCTATACCTCCCTATTTCTTTACTGGTCATACGGATTTTTAGTCACCCAGATATGGTATCTCTAATTCACAGCCATTTCTGAAATACAACCGACCCAATCCTTCCTACATCTCTTTTCTTTGCGACATTGACATTTCCAGTGTAGGGGAACCATTGAATGCTGAAAGGAATGAAGGATTTTTCTCCCTAAGCTGGCTACTTTATCTCTGATTTTGAGGAGAAATCCAATCAGTATTTTTTTTTTCCTTTGGCCAATTGCCCATGATCAATAAGATTGCAACTGTATCCTGCATTCAAATATTTCTTTAAAAATTATTGTCTAGTTCAGAGGTCTTCAAACTTGGCAACTTTAAGACTTGTGGACTTCAACTCCCAGAATTCTCCAGCCAGCATAGCTGGCTGGAGAATTCTGGGAGTTGAAGTCCACAAGTCTTAAAGTTGCCAAGTTTGGGGACCCCTGGCCTAGTTAGAAGCAAAGCAATATGCGTCAAAGCTTTTTTTTTTTAATTGGATTGCTAAATCAATGAATCAATGAAACATTGTGCCACTTGTGTCTTTACAAACATGGATGTAGAAAGCTATGGCTTCAAACTCTTGCCTGTGGCTCATGCAGAGATAAGAAATTTATTTATTTATTTATTTATTAAATTTGTATGCCGCCCAACTCCCAAGGGACTCTGGGCGGCTGGGGTAACTGGCAGGGGTAACTTAGGTACAAAACAACACCTGCAAAATCTGAACCTTTAATCACAGGTGCTGATTCTGCAAAATATGAGACAGGGAGCAATATTTGGTGGCATTCCACCTATAACATGCCTTTCAGTATATTTGAAATTGTTGTGCTGTGTTTTGATCGAAGGATGCCAAGATTTTGGTGGTAGTTTGCTGCCAAAAAGCACAGCGGGGTGTCACTTCACAATAATGCATTCCACTATGACAGGAAGCATGGTTAAACATCTACATGAGGCTGTTGGGTGAAGTGATCTGATGGTTTGGGGCAAAGTACCAGGATTCAATTTAGTAGTACTGTATTTTCCAAAGTTACTACTGAGATACACAACAGCTTATTTATAAAATATCTTCTCAATTACATTATACAATGATTTTCCTCTAATCATTTTTACAAGTACATCATTGGAAGGTACAATTATGAAAATGGTCACAAAAGCTTTTTAAAATTTGTTGGGCATAGAATGCTAGAACCTAGATATTTTTTTCATATTATCTTGCCTAGGTACCATATAACATTACGTATATGTGCATTTTTATAGAAAATCACTAGTTGATGTGGGGTTTATGCAGTTCAAATCTTTCTTCTATTTAATCACAGCTTGGAGATTTGGTATATGGAAACCATTCTGCTGGTCATTTTTCCCCCTTCTCTTTCCTTCCACCTTTCTCATCATTATGATCTTTTACAGAGAGCTAAGTCTTCATATAATGCTTCCAAAATATGATAATTTGATCTTTGTCATTTGCTCCTTGAGTGAAAACTCTAGATAGATTTGCTCTATAATACATTTGTTTGCTCATGCCACCTAGAATATTTAAACTTGGATGGAAAAATAAATAAAAACACTTTTAAAAATAGTTGTGGCTACCTCTTAAATACAAGTAACTAAGTACTGTCATTCACTGCCTTGAAACTGCATTTTCACTACTGGAGTTACAATGCCACTGGTGCAGGGATATATTGAAATTGCTCACAGTTAAAAGGTCCTGGTTAAAATTGATGACAATTGGGGATTCATAGCAACAAAGATGATTAGGGGATTGGAGGCTAAAACATATAAAGAATGGTTGCTGGAACTGGGTAGTTTAATGAAAAGGACTCGGGTGACATGATAGCAGTGTTCCAATATCTCAGGGGTTGCCACAAAGAAGAGGGGGGGGGTCCAGTTTTTAAGAAGAGAATGGACAACCATTTGTCTGAAATGGTATAGGGTCTCCTGCCTAAGCAGGGGGTTGGACTTGAAGACCTCCAAGGTCCCTTCCAACTCTGTTATTCTATTTGTGATTCACCAGAGTTCTGGAACTGGGATTTTATCTAGAAGATCTCAAAAGCTTGTTCATTATGTCTTTCTTACCAGAAAAATGTATTTGTATCACAGGATATGTTAATCACTAGGTATATATATATTCCATGGAGTTTTTCTTATACTTAGTTCCTGTATTCTGCATTACTATTCCTCAGAAATCATCAGAGGTAGTCCCACATATAATTTATTTCAGTAACTGAATCTGGATGTTATCAAGGCATGGATACGAGGGCCAGGCTATTTTTGTCCATTAGAGGGTCTCGGTTAGCATACCGGCCTTAGTTGGAAAAGGTTTTTCATGCCATAGATACCATCTAGGCAAGCCATCTAAAGCCAGAAGTAGATCTGATGGCACTCCAGTCTATGGAGTTTTTTTATAAATGAGAATACAACCTAATCCTAAATGACATAAACAAAATTTCTTTGCCCAGATGAACTGACCATTAACTAGGATCTCTCTTCAGTTATTCTAAATATATATATAGGACCTGCATGCGCAGAAGCAAACAAAATGGTGGCGCCTATTGTTCAGGGGCGTGGCAGGCCTGGGTCGCTGCCGGTTCTAGCGACCCAGGCCACCAAGTTACTACCGGTCCGAACCAGGAGGAACCCACCTCTGATCTGGAAGATGAATTTGTTAAAGATTGTATGGTAAAACAGGCAAAAAAAATTGGTTACAATATAATGCTAGACCAATGGGAGAATGTATGGAGCAATGGTTTAAAATTCACTTTGAAATACCATTGGCATTTGACTCTTGATAGACTGGCGAAAATGTATAAAGGGACTTCCAACAAGTGTTGGAAATGCAACCAAAATCCAGGTACATTCTATCATATGTGATGGTCTTGTAAGCATCATATTGGATAAATACAGTATTGACAATGCAGAAAATACTTAAAATACAATGTTTTACATGTTGACTGCTGTGAGGATTGTATATGCTAAGCATTGAAAGGAAAAGGGGACTCTGGCAAAAAGTGGATTTTAAAATTGACTGAATTAGCAGAGATGACAAAATTAACTGCTTTGATTAGAGACAATGGATTAGACAAGTCTATAAGAGACTGGAAGATGCTTGTGGATTTTCTACGTGTTAACTACAATGACTGATGGTTTACAGAAGGATTTGAAGATTGGTTTTAACTTTGGGGTAACCTATTGACTCTTTTTATACAGACACACACATACACATATACACACAAACACACATAGTGTGTGTGTGTGTGTGTGTGTGTGTGTGTGTGTGTGTGTGTGTGTGTGTGTGAAGAGATGTTGGATCGATTCAATTATTAGATAAATAGATTTCCACATCAGGGATATTTGTTTATGTAATATAGCACTTTTGTTAAATATAGATGGGAAAGTTTATAACTATTGTAGACCCATTATGAGAGGGGAGGGGAAGATATTAGATTTTTGATGTATCTTTCAGCATTCAGCAGGGGTATATGATTACAGATAAAGTATAAACATGAATGTGAAAAGAATAATAATAATAAGTACAAGCATGGTTATGAGTACATGATACTTTACAAGTACGACATTAGGACAGGGATGGTAGGCACGCTGGTGCGCTTATGCACGCCCCTTACATTGGCGTGCATAAACCCTTAATTTGATATTTGAGGGTTTTTTTGTACACCTGTTTTTTTCCTTTTTGTTGTTAGTGTTGGGTGTTAGTTAGTCTATTTTTTCCTTTTCTTTTTTTCCTTTTCTTTGTTTTGTATTTTATCTTGGGTGATAAAAGAATAAACAAACATGTTTTTTAAAAAGGAAATAAGCATGGTGGTTCTTTGTTTTCCTGCTAATTATTCTTATTATACATAGACAATTACTGTGATTAATCTCTTCTGTTCTCATAGTCCAGACTCCAGTGCATGAGGATTCTAAATCTAATTGAGATCTTTACAGCTAGAGGAAGTCTAGAGGAAGTCTTCAGTACAAGTATGAAGAATAAGGAGATCCATGTTGAGTAGGAAGGTGGCATTCAGATAACAGAAAAAGACGAGTATAGCAATCTTATTTGGACTGAATTATATTCACATATCACTTATTTCAAACATCTGTTAAAACATTATTCATTGTACTTGAATGATCCATAAAATAAGTGAGGGCATTTAATATACATTGGCAGAGCTGGATTTGGTGGTGAGGGAGTAGAATTGAGAAGTCTCTGTTTTTTTTAAAAAAAAAAAGTGATATTTTAGGCTTTGCACACAAGTTTTCTAGGTTGCTGATCTCATTATGGTGAGAACTGTACCTTCACTTTTTAACATCATGGTCAAATGAACTTTTTCCAGACTGCAGAAATTGGACTGAAAGATTAAATAGGAAATGAAATAATCCTTTGGTCCCAAATTATAGCTCGTATAGTCATACAGTGTGTCTAGATTTTTTTTCACATTATGTTCAATGGAAAGCTGTCCACATATGGTGCTTAGACCTTTGCACAGTAATGGTTAAACAGCCTTCCCAGGGAGTTTACAAGCATCTCATAGATTACTAGGAGTTATGTATTACCTATTCATGCGGCCCTATTTAGATCAGGAGGCTCTGCTCACGGTCACTCATGCCCTTATCACCTCACAGCTTGACTATTGCAATGCGCTCTACATGGGGCTACCCTTGAAGAGTGTTCGGAGACTACAATTGGTCCAGAATGCAGCTGCGCGAGCAGTCGTGGGTGTGCCAAGGTACACCCACACAAGTGCCATCCTTCGCGAGCTGCACTGGTTGCCGATTGCGCTCCGGTCACAATTCAAGGTGTTGGTTGTTACCTTTAAAGCCCTACATGGCTCAGGACCAGTTTATCTGCATGACCGCCTTATGCCACATTCCTCCCATCGACCAGTGAGGTCGCACAGGAGTGGCCTTCTTCAGGTCCCGTCGGCCAGACAGTGCCGGCTGGCGGGACGCCAATAGTTGTTCTGATTGGCCCATGCATGGTTGTGTGAATGTTTTATTTTAAATATATAGATGTTTTTTTTAATTGTTTTTATATGTTTTATTTTTTTATGATGTAAGCCGCCCAGAGTCCTTCGGGAGTTGGGCGGCATATAAATTTTATAAAATAAATAAATAAAATAAATAAATAGGCCATCATAGTTAATAATACAAGTAGTTAAAATCAACATATGTTTTTAAACCAACAACTATAGGCATAAAGGTTTGCTACTGTCAGCCAATTCTGACTGTATTAAAAAATCTTTTTGTTCATCTTGGTTTTCTTTTAATTCACTGTCTATGGAGATTTTTAGTCATCCGGGTCATGGTTGTCCCAAAGGTGCTTTTTTCCCAAGAGGCAACTGGACTTTCTGATTTTTCTTTGAAGACGTTTCACTTCTCATCCAAGAAGCTTCTTCATCCAGTCAGAGCTGAAGAAGCTTCTTGGATGAGAAGCGAAACATCTTCAAAGAAAAACCAGAAAGTCCAGTTGCCTCTTGGGGGGCGGAGGGAAAGCACCTTTGGGACTTTTAATTCACTATTAGTCAGAGATAAACTGGACATACTTTCGCTTTTATTTTTAATATCTCAATTACGATGGCATGATTTAATTCAATTCTTCTTATATATTATGTTTAAGTAGTTACAGTTAAGTAGTTATATATTATGTTCAAGTTTAAGTAGAAACAGTCAAGAGAAGAAAATACAGTCATCCTTCTGCCTTGTCAAGGTAGCGCAGTGGTTAGAGTGCAGTACTGCAGGCTACTTCAGCTGACTGCTAGCTGCAGTTCGGCGGTTCAAATCTCACCGGCTCAAGGTTGACTCAGCCTTCCATCCTTCTCAGGTGGGTAAAATGAGGACCCAGATTGTTGGGGGGCAATATGCTAACTCTGTAAACCGCTTAGAGAGGGCTGTAAAGCACTATGAAGCGGTATATAAGTCTAAGTGCTATTGCTATTGCTATTGTCTGCTTACTTTTCAAGAGCATTCAGCCGCACCAAATGTTCCACTTAGAATGGTTTGGTTTCCCCATCCATGTGCACACAATGCAGCTATGATCACACGGAATAGCTGCAATTCCCGTATAATTCATTATCTTAATTGCCAGATTAAACAATCCCACTGGTTTTACTGGCAGTCATTTAGATGCACTCTGAAAATACTTTATTGATTTATCTTCATGTCTATTCTTGCCTTCTAGCCCATCTAGACCCTCTTTAAAAATTCCATTTTTAAAATTCCATAAATTTTCTGCATCTATTCAGGAAGAGCCCACGCTGTACTCCATGATCCCCAGCATGGAAAGCATTCATTCTGAATTTGTTCCTTTTCCCACAGCCACATGAACTCAGGATTTCAATTATAGCACTTACGCAAGTTGTTGGGCAACAAGTCAACAGCTGGCATGCCTTCCTCTGCGAGCTTGCAACATTTGTTTAGCCATAAATTCAGAGGTGCTGCAGCTGGTGATAGGCCTGCCACATAGCTCTGCTGTCCTATAATAGGTATGCTTTGATGAGGCGTCCCCTTCTCTTGGGTGGACTTTTTAAACAAAGACATTAAAGTGGCTTGCAAAACCAGAGTTCACAAGGAGGACTGGCATCATGTTTAATCCTGAATTAAAGGGATTTAACAGTCTCTGAAAAGCATAGCAGGTCTTGGACTGGCTTTTCAGCAAAGCACAAGTGTCCTGAGTGAAGGGAAAAAAATATAATTTCATTGTGCAGTCCTTGAAATCCCACTAGTGCAGGGGTCCCCAAACTTGGCAACTTTAAGACTTGCGGACTTCAACTCCCAGAATTCTCCAGCCAGCATAGCATAGCTGGCTGGAGAATTCTGGGAGTTGAAGTCCACAAGTCTTAAAGTTCCAAGGTTGGACAACCCTGGTATAGGATCTCCTGTACCAACCCTCCTACTTGAGCAGAGGGTTGGACTAGAAGACCTCCAAGGGCAAGTCTTAAAGTTGCCAAGTTTGGGGACCCCTGCACTAGGGAGAACGATAAGGATCGTCTGAGGAGTTTTGCTCTAGTTGCTATGAGTTCTTCAGTGGTTCAGATTCAGTCTTCTTGAGGTCTCTGTCCATGTCTCTGGAATGTTCTTCCAGCTGACTTGAGTTCTTAGGTTGTTGTTTTTTTAGAAAGCATTCTATATATGTCGACAGCAGCAAGACTATTGTATGCACAAAAATGGAAGGACACTTCGATTTCTACCATGGACGAATGGTTGCAGAAGCTGATGCAGTTGGCTGAAATGGCAAAAATTGACCATTTTGATTAAAGAAAAGAATATAAGTACTTTTCTTTCCACATGGAGACCGCTTCTGAACTTTGTGCTTGAAGTGGAAAAGAATGAAACTTTGATTTTGGGTTTTACCTATTAGACTGACAGAAAGAAATGGCTAGTTTATATTATTATGAAAAAACAACAAGTTGTGATTTGATGTTAATGCTTTATTTTACTGCAACAGAGAGAGTCGGAAGTCAATGTTTCTTTTTCTTTTTTTTTTCTTATCCTCCCTCACTTCTCCTCCCCCTCTTCATCCCCACCGTTTTTCTATTTACTTTCATATTTTGTATCTTATTTTATTTTATAACCCAATAAAAATGTTAAACTCGCAAAAACTCTCAGAAAGCATTAACACACACCTTTCAAATGGGTTTAACTTGTTAAAGGTTTTTTTAATTTATTTTTAATATTCCTGGTTTTAACTTGGGTTTATAGTATTGCGGCTTTATTTTTTATTGTCACAACTGGGTGACTGAAGCCTTGCTTCTTTTGAATATGTGTTGCACACAATGCATGCATGTACAAAGGGAATGGATTTAAATTACCAGACTGTGTCCACTATTTTGATGTCACTGACTCCTCCCTGCAGAGAGAAGACAGAGAAAGAGATTACATGATTTGTGTACCATCTCAAAATCCGATGCCTTCCTTATGACCAATATTTCCCACCCCCAAGATTCCAAAATACAATGCATAGGAAAATATTTTGAAACAGTTACAGCTATAAATATTTTTACGGTTCTCATATATTGCTGAGCATGTAAGTGAGTTGTATAAGTGTACCTTACACATATCTGAAGTGTTTAAATTACAATAAAAAACAGATGATGTGTCCAAGCATTTTTAATATTATTATTCATTCGTCTAAATTTAAGCCGGGTTGGATAGGATTAGTACTTGACTCAGAGAGCTTTAGAAAATCCTAGACCGGTAGACTAGACTGGGAAATCCAAACATATCATGGAGAAGATAATGGTACACCTGGAGAGGCAATTGCATTCTGTAGCAGGGGTGGGTTCCTCCCGGTTCGGACTGGATCGCCCGAACCATTAGCGACCCGCAGGTGATGTCACAGATCCGGTTCGGTTGGTGCCGGTCCGTGGGTGCCGCCATCTATTTTGGGGAATTTTCTGTGAATTTTTGAAGGTTTTTTCCTCTTCTGCTGCTTGAAAAAGGGCCCTCCCACCCGCCCCCGGGTTTATACTGACCTTTATTCCTTCACCCGAAGCACAGCTGATCAGCTCCTCAGCTGTGTGTCGGGCTGATTGCAGCTACTGAGCATGTGCGGAAGCAAAATTGCGCGAGGGAACGTCGCGATGCGAACCGGTGGGGAAGGTAAGTGGAACCCACCCCTGTTCTGTAGACATGTATTTATCTTATGTAGACATTCCCTCTATGCCAGTCTGCTCACATGCACCATAGAAAAGTCTGGTTGCATATTAACAATTCTCTCTTTTTGCCCACCTCTATATTTCCAGGATACATTTGCCTTGCAGCCCAGAAGCACTAGCTTAGAGTGGTCACCATCTCCTGTAAGCATTCCTCAAGAATTTATGCCAGCTTTGATCCAGCTGCCCATTGTCAATTGCCAACTGAAAAACATCACCTCCCCATCCCTCAATGCCCTGTCCACCATGTCATAAACAAACATTAGAGATAGGAAAACACATATATTTGCTTACTGAAAAAAGGAACAGGAAAGGATTATACTGGTTGAGCAAAAACAGAAATGATTCCCCTCTCATACCATTTCCTCCAGATAAAGTACTAAAAACACATGCAGGAAGTTGTTGTTTTTGTTTGTTGAGTCATCCAGAACATTTAATGGCTATACATACAAATGCATTTTGGTTTGATTTGATCTGATTTTTATGGCTGCCTATCTCACCTAAGTAACTCTGAGCCGTTCACAAGCCATGTTTGATAGGACATGTTTGGAATTATAATTTAGCTCTATAATGACATCTGATTTATCATATATGTCTGCTCATATAGTAAGCACACATATGCATGCACACACATATTAACAAAGACATTTATAAAATATTTAGTATATCAAAAAGAAAGCAAGTTTGATGATAATATAATAGTCAATAATACTTAAGAAGAAGGGATTTACAAGGATCTTAAGTTGCCTACTAGAGATCACATTACACTTTACAAGATTCCAGACTGGATTATCAGATATTAAGTACTGCAAGCAAAGACATATGTTCAGGAACTCATATAATTCATTGTCTAAATGTTGGAGGAAAAGTTTGTGATGATACATAGAGGTCAAGCCAATGTAATATTTAATATCTGCAACAAATTGGGAATGGGGGGGGGAGAGAGAGATCTGTTTCATTTCCATTTGTTTGCAAGCAGAAAGAATTTTGTATCTTTGAACCAATACATTAATTGGACTTTAGTTATCAATTGAAATTAAAACTTTTCTGAATTTTTTTTTTCATACTTAAAGCCTACCTTTCCTTCAGGAATCTGAGATGTCATACATGGTATTCCTTCCTCAGAGGTGGGCTGCTGGGGGTTCGCAGGGGTTCGGGAGAACCTCTAGCTAAGATTCTGTGCAGTTTGGACAACCCCCAAAATCCCACTCCTGGCTGGCCCCGCCCATCCCACCCCGCCCCTCCCAGGAGTCCCCACGCAGCCCGTTTTGGATGCAGGTAAGTGCAGGGCGTGCGCGGAGGCCCGGGAGGGTGAAAAACGGGCCTACTGGAAGTTCGGGAAGGCCGGAAACGGGTCCATTTCTGGCCTCCAGAGGGCCTCCGGAGCCTGGGGAGGCTGTTTTCGCCCTCCCAGAGGCTCGAGGAAAGCCTCCGGAGCCCAGGGAGGGCAAAAACACGCCCCCCCCCCGCTGTGGTGCAGGAGGCCAACTAGACCATGCCCACGCCCACCCAGCAACTGGGCAGAGAACTCCTTGCTAAAATTTTTGAAGCCCACCCCTGTCCTTCCTCCATTTTTTCTCACAACAACCCCATGAAGGAGACTGCAAAGAGAAATGATTGACCAGTCATCTGGTGAGCTTCCATGGCTGAGGGTTGGCTTTAATCTAGACCTAGTGATCTGAATCCAACCACTTAAGGCAACTTCCTTCTGCTCCCTTCCATATGGAGTGTTCTTTTCTTTTGAATATATCAGCCATTGATAAATAGCTATAAAAAGAATTTCACAGGTTGCAGAAAAACCTGACTCCGTTAAATATGACCACAAGGAGACATGATCAAGCATTCATTCAAGACAAACATTCAATTATACCTATCTTCCATGGATACACATACATATATTTTTTAGATTTCATTCCAAATGTTAATTGCATGTTGTAGACCACTTAAATCCAACATTTTGATGGCTTATCCCAGCTGGTAGCTGCATGGAATTTGTTCTGTGATTATTTAAGTACCTGCCACTTTGATGGATTGTTCCTAATCCCTGCCAGGGAATGAGGTAGGAACATAAATGTGGAAAGGTGTTTTTATTTTTTTTAATCCATTGAACTTTCTAACTCCAGCTACATAGCTATCAAGGAAGGGAATTAATTAGGTATTCATCTTACCTGGATGCTCTGCTCTCCATTTTTTCCCCTTTGAATATGGTACTGCAAGGAAGCACCCAGATGCTAGTATTGTTCTGGAAATGATTATTTCCCAAAGTGCCCTAATACTTCTGTTCTAGAAATAAACTTGTATGTGCAATATTTTTAATTGTTTGTACCCCTACTTAGCCATGTTGAGAATTGGAACTGAATTTGCTCCCTTCCTATGAATACATTAGAAAACTTAAAAAAATGGGTTTACTACAAAACTGTAAGAACTTATTTTAAATTGTTGGCTCATTGGGGGATAAATACTTTGTTTTACTGTCAGTGTGATTGAGTTCCTACGGTGTTCAAAATCATGGTTTGTTTCACCAAATATTTGGCTGAATCGTTTACTGGGTTCAGAGGAGCCAGCGCTTCTGTCTCATTCTTTATCTCCTGACAATCCATTTCTTTCTGCTAAGGTCCTTTCTTCTATTTCTAAAACACTATATTCTCTATATATGGAAAAGGGGTAACTATTGTTGTTCAATCCCAGTGATAATAATATGAAGATAGCATACTAAGGAATCAAATGGATTTTAGCAGCAGCAACTTCAATAAATTGCAGTCACACCAAAATGACAACACATATAATTGTATGATCATGCAAGTATAAAATGACATCATTGTGTATATGTCATTGTTTTCCTTCCACAGATGCCTCTGGATCAGGGGTGGGTTCTAACTTACCTCGCCGCCGGTTTGCTTCCTCCCGCGCTGCATGGGCATGCCTCGTGGGTGCGTGCACGCTTCATGCACACGCGCATGCGCAGTGCCAAAAATTCAAAAAAAAAATCCTGCCCCCCAAAAAAGCTGAAAACAAGATGGCGCATGCGCAGTGCCGAAAATTCAAAAAAAAATCCCTCCCAAAAAAGCCAAAAACAAGATGGTGGCGCATGCGCAGTGCCAGCAACTCGGCTTCTGTGCATGTGCAGAAAAAAAAAAATTTAAAAAATTCCAAAAAAAAATTCCCCCCAAAAAAAATTCCAAAAAAAAAGATGGCGGTG
Source organism: Thermophis baileyi (assembly GCA_003457575.1). Lineage (NCBI taxonomy): Eukaryota > Metazoa > Chordata > Lepidosauria > Squamata > Dipsadidae > Thermophis > Thermophis baileyi. The sequence continues at coordinate 513,950 of QLTV01004142.1, forward strand.
TCCACGGACTGGCACCAACCGAACCGGCTCCGTGAAGTCATCATGACATCACCAGCGGGTCGCTACCGGTTCAGTTGAACCGGTCCGAACCGGGAGGAACCCACCTCTGCTCTGGATTGAGCATTGGTCAAAATGCACTTTTTCTGATTCCCTGATTAGTGTTAACTGAGTTATTGCCTTCAGGAACTTCACTTCACAGCCAATAATCAGAAATTAGGTAGGAAATAGAAATTTAGGTGTAAATATTCAGCCAATCAGGGGTGGGTTCTGGATCCTTTTTCTGCCAGTTTGCTCAGGGTCGTGCCACAAAATAGCTTCTGCGCATGCGCAGAAGCAAAAATTAGCTTCTGCACATGCGCAGAAGCAAAATTCAAGATGGCGGCACCCACGGAGACACCGACAGAAAGGGCTCCGTGACGTCATCGCCGGTTTACTAACAGTTCTAAAGAACCGGATAGAACCAGTAGGAACCCACCTCTGCAGCCAATGTATGTATTTATGCATTCCAATAAAGCATGGATCATGGTAATGATATCCTACTCATAGGGAAATGAAGGCCCTGAAATGTCTCCCTGCTTGGAAATATGATACACATGTGTAACCATACTGAATTCCAGAGAAGGAAGCAATGGGTTGGAACTTTGCAACAGCCTACTGTTGTCATCCCTCCCCCAAATTGCAAATATATGATTATGCTGATGAATAAAATTAAATTAGTATGATGCATAAAAAGTAAATGTTTATAACCTTGAAATTGTTGGGCTTCAGCAGCCCATATAATTAAATATTCTATAAAATGGAGAGGTTTTTTTAAAAAAAGGAAAACATACATCTCAGGAGATAGCAGGCAGTAACGCACACCTCTCCTAACACTTGCCAATCTCTGTCACCAATGAGAACACACTGTGTGATTTGCATACTTCCATAATTGTAAATCCACAGTGTATGCTAATCCTAAATGGTAGTGGAGACAGTGGACCATGGATTATTATAGATCTATGATGGAGGATAAGGCTCTCAGTAGTTACTAGTCATAAGCCTGTCTCCAGTATGTTTAGCCATCAATTACTGAGGAAGATGAATGGCAGAATTTTATTGTGCTCTTGCATAATCATTTTCCTGTAGTGTACACCCACAACAGCTTCCTGCAGTCCCATAACAAAGTCACCATTGCACAACACAATCCTGAGAGTTTTTGTCTCATCCAGCACAGACCTTCCTAAGATTTTCTATTCCTTACATGAATGTTAAAAATTCCAAGGAATTATATTGGTGTCAATTCTGTTTAGTACTGTTACTATGCTACTTCCATATTATTATAGTTTATTTCAATTAATCTAAATAATGCTTTCAAAAGGGGAGTGGTGAATGTGAGGTTTGGAATGAAATACCCAAACTGGTGCATAGATGGTGGAAAAATTAACTCCTTTATTAATGATTCCATTGCAGAAATGATGTTACTTGCCAATACTAATATTTTAAAAGGGGAACAAAATGTATGGGAATGAAAAACAAATATATTAATTTCATTCTTTTAACAAGCTCTCTCACAAAATGGTAACTAGAAATGTTGATGTTTCATTCTTACGCTGTAAACAATTTTACTTTCATGTCTTTCTTACTTTTCTACTCACTTTCTTCCAAGCAACTCAGGAGAGCCTACAAATTCTTCTTTATATTTACCTTCATAACAATTTCATAATATAGGATGAGATGAAAGAAGAGCTGGTCCAGAATCACCTTGTGAGTGTCCTGGTAGGATGGAGACTTGAATCTGGAATTTACTGGTGCAATCCAACATTCTAACCACTACACTACTTGGATATTATAGATTTATAATATAAGTTTATGATATATAATATAGAAAAACTACTAGGATATTTCTTCCCTCTCTCACATTAATTGCAATTTTTCCCAATCTGATACATTACCAAGGCTATCATCTGCAGCCAGCAAGGTTTAACTGAATGTGGTTTGGTAGGAAGAGCATGTAGGGAAGGTATGGTGGGGTGTGTCTTTGCTATTCTGCCCTTCCACCTGCTCATATTCTACCTGTGGCAGCCCAGCACAAATTACCCTGTGGGTTGTCTAGAATGAACATGTTGTAGATTAGATAATTGTATCTGAGAAGACAATCAACCTAAATAATATCCCTGTCCCCCATTGTTCAAAAAGCAATTGAATACTGATTTCTTAGCTCCCTCTTATGGCAAGAGAATATCATTGGCCAAACATTTCAGCAAAAGGAAGAAACTTTGAAAATTGCTGAATTATTGATAAGTGAAACCTTACATAAGATCTTTCAGCCCTATCTAAGGTCATCTTCAGGGTGTTCAAAAAGGTTAAAATGGCAGCTATCACCACACAATTGAAGTCCTGTTCTTCTTTAAATGAATGACACATGTAATAAAGGTTGTGACTTTGATGACATGCTTGTGGTCACCATCTTAATTTCACTGATCCTGCCCCCCAAGGTTGCTCCTGGTCATGTGGTCTACAATACAAGGTGAGTTTATGGTGAAATTTTCAAACCTGACATATTTTGTTGCTGGGGTGTGTGTGTCCCTTTATACCAATTAAGAAACAAGGGACCATTATTTTCTTTTGTCCTGAATTTTTATGGAAAATCTGACAATGTTCTATCTTCCACTCACTAGCATTGAGTTTTGTGTTCTTGAGACTTGCTTTCTCTTTTGGATGCTCTAATAAAGGAATGTATTGGGAAAGGTTTATTGGATCAAACCAGCTTCAGATCTTTAAGACCATAATCACAAAGCTCCATATTGCTGGTATTGCTGTAATTATGGACAGAACTGAACCAATGCTCTCTGTCCCATCTAATAGCACATCTTGGGAGCCAAATCAGTGGTGGGATTCAAATTTTTTTCCTACCGGTTCTGTGGGCGTGGCTTGGTGGGGGGGTGTCATGTGACTGAGTGGGCGTGGCCAACTTGACATCACTCACAGCGCCCACTCATTCACATGCCCCCCACCAAGCCACACCCACAGAACCCGGTAGGAAAAAAAATTGAACTTACACTTCTTGCAGCCTTTCTTTCTACCTATTTTCTGCCCAGGCCTGGCCTAATCTTGCATGCCGCCCGCTCTCCCTTCGCCACGTGTTGCCCCGTTTCCCCTCCTTCACAGGCCCCGGCCCTAGCCCCGCTTCCTCCCCCATGACCGCCTCTTTCTTCGGGCTTACCTTCCTTCCACGGCGGCTGGTGGCAGAGGGGAAGGTAAGCTCTCTTCTTCGGTGCGACTACGAGAATCCTCCCAGCTGCCGCCTCTTTACCAGCCGCTTCCTGGCAGCGGCGGTTGGCTGGAGGCCGTTGAAAACTACCAGAGGTCTCGAATGTGCTGAAAAAGCAGCCCAAACCGGTCCAAACCGGTTGAATACCACCTCTGGAACCAATTGTTCGAAAACAAAGTAACAGCACTTCTCAGAAGGCTTTATGGACACTATGATGAAGTTGACACATTTCATAGGCAAATTTAACTATCTGCAGCCATATTTAATCCAATCTGTACACCAGCAATGCTTGCATTTATTTAGGTGGGAAGAAAAAACCAGCCAGCTGGGGCTGCTCTGGGAAGAAAAGTGAGAGAGGTTTCCATATCAGCCTTCTTGACCTCCTGGACAAAAGGCAGGATATAAACTTAATAAGCAAATAAGTGTGATGTAACCCTACCAATTCTGAACAGCCTAGGTCCTAAACTGTGAAAATTATATCTAGAAAGTTTACTTCCACATGAATCTCCAGAATCTTGTAGCTTCAGCCTAGTTAAACTCCGTGTGCTACTGAGCTGAGTTCTTAGTGTTCATGTGTATTATTCATTTTTATTTTTATTTTGCATTTATAGCCAACCTTCCTCTCAAAACCTCATGGTAGTATATGTAATTAATGCAAACTAGTGTAACATCATCCAAAGAGCTTTCTGGCCAAAAAGAATTCTAATTTGGTTCTGACTATGCAACAATAATGCTAGATATCGCTTAGCTATGCTTAGACTGATCATTTATTCCTACTGAACTCATTAAACTATGTAAAAACAGTAGGTTATGTAACAATCAATTAGAATTATATCTTTATATGAATTAGTGCCAAATTATAACCATCAAGAAGTTGAACAAGAGTTGATATCATTCTTTCTTCACAATTTTTATGTGGCAACAAACTGGAAAGAATAATGATGCCGTCCTTTCAACAACAGACCTAATAGTATCTAAAAACCAACAGGTTTAATTCAAACTATTATAAAAACCTATAGTGGTTTATTGCAAATGTCCTGAGTCACAGTTCACAAGACTCAGGGATAGAGGTAAAAGCAAGCAAGCAAGAAAGAATGTAGTTTGGATAGATATACAAATGAATTATTCTGAAAAGACATAGATTTATTCTTTCATTTTCTGAGGTCCTTAAGCTATGTTTGAAATAGAGTATTTCTATTTCAGCTATTATTTCTTCCCAATAGACACTAGAGGTCAGCATCTACCACTGAAACACTGTCGACAGTATTATTCTGGTTTTTCTAACTATTTTAAACTTTTGAGAAAAGGCATGATTTAAACAGATTTAAACACTTTAAACAGTGACTCTGCCAGTCTAGTTGATACAACAATAAAGTTAGTGCTTTGTTATTCCAACCAATAAATGTGATATTTATTTACATTTGAGTGTTTAAGTATTTAACATACTTTTAAATCTTTCAACAACAGGACAGTTGTTTCAGAGATTTATATCAGGGATGGAATTCAAACATAGCTCTTCCTGATTCCTGAAGAGTCTCTTTTCCTTGCAATCTGCATCTCTTGATGTTCTGGATGGGTACAGTCTTGACTGAGGTAATGGATCAAATTTTAGATTAGAGAGATGGGTTCAAACTGTTAATCAACCATGAAACAGAACCCTTTCATAGAGATATTAAATGGATAAAATAAGATGATCCTGTATGTATGTTTCCTAGCTTCTTGAAACCTGATAAAACAAACATTGCTTTCAGACTACTTTGGCATATCTTAGCAAGTATTTCAACATCCAGTTTGAGTGTGTCATGATGATATCAGGTCATTTTCAACAGTTATTCTGGGGTTGTAGAGAGGGAAAGGATCAGCAGTTGTTCCTTTATTTACTCATTCTGCCCCACTGTGGGGATGAAATTTCTGACTGAATCAGGTCTTTTCTATAAACATTCACTCACAGCTAGTTTTTACATATGCTGGAAATACCTGCAAGCTATTTCAGTTTTCAAATAACTTAATCACTTTTGCCACCAGAGCTATGCCTATCATGTTGTTTCCTAATACCCTGGTTTAACACATACTGAATTGTGACAACAACTGGAATATTCGGTCCCAAACCTTCTTTTTTCTTTTCCATCCACATGGAGAGAAGTAAGCAGTGGGGTACCACAAGGCTCCATCTTAGGCCCAGTACTCTTCAATATCTTCATAAACGACTTAGATGAGGGAATAGAAGGGGAACTTACCAAATTTGCAGATGACACTAAGCTGGCAGGAATAGCTAACACCCTAGAAGATAGGCTCAAGATCCAGACGGATCTTGACAGACTTGAGCGCTGGGCCCTATCTAACAAAATGAAATTCAATGTAGAGAAAAGTAAAGTCCTACACTTAGGTAAAAAAACCCCAAAAGTATATATATAAACTGGGTGAAACCAGGCTTAATAGCAGTGACTGTGAGAGGGATCTTGGAGTCCTAGTG
>QLTV01004142.1:534828-545466 GCA_003457575.1 Thermophis baileyi
GGCAGGCAGATGTCTGCCTGGCTGGTTGAAAGTGCTGAAGAAGCTAGTCACAGTTCTCCTGGCCCAAGCCCTCGTCGCCACTGTTAGATAGTGGGTAGAGATGACAGGAGACAGACTTCCAAAGCAGCTCTTTATTTCAGCTCTTGTATCAGCAACCAGCAAAGAGCAGTCTGACAGCTTGCCCTTTTATAGGGAGCTGTCAGACAGACCAGCCAATAGCGTTTGAGCTTTTTCCCGCTCAAACGCTGGACCTGGTTGGAACCATGTAACACAGTTTAAACAGTTAGAACATAACACCTTCCTTCCTTCCTTCCTTCCCTGAAGAAGACTATATACTTCTTAATTTTAACTGAATTAAATTAAATCATTCTGAATTAGTTATTGTAAAACTTTTGATATTGGAAGTATAGCAACTGCATTTTTTTTAAGTTGTTAATAGCAGGTTCTAGTACTGTATAACACAGATAACTAAAGAAAAATAAAGGAAAAGAAGTCTACACCTTACCTTTTGATCCAGAATTATGAGGACTCAAAAGGCATATCAATTTAATAAATTATAACATTATTTGTAAAAATGAAACTTTGTCTCAAACTTGGACAGTTAAAAAAATTGAGTACATGAAATATAATAGTTGTTTCAAAAATAAAGTTTAAAAGATACTCATCTTTTAAAGGTGAGTATCTAAATGTCTTGTTTGTTTTAATCTGGAATGTTTTAAACAATTTCCAGATTTGATTGTACGTACTTATTCAACTAAATTAAAAAAATTGTAAAATAAGATTTTAAGTCATCTTATTGGTGAGATGGATGGTATAATAAATTTAATAAATAGATAAATAGATAAATAATAGATAAATAGATAAATAAATAAATAAATAATCAAATACAATATTTCATGAATTAAAAATAAATTATTGCTATACGACAGAGTACACAATCATAGCATTAACAATTGAATTAATATAATGTGACATTGTCCAGGCACATCAGTACTTTAAACTTGAGTTGGTTCTTATTCAAGAAAAAAAATCAATGCTATTATAAGTTTTGCTATTGTCATCTCTGCATATTGCAATACTAAATGGATATTAATACTGCAGGGTTATGGTAGATAGGACTTACAGCTCAGATCAACTATAGGAGCCAGTGCATGGCAGGAGTGATAAAATTGTTCAACTATGACACACAAACTAGGATAGAGCCGCCTCCCCTCCCCCCGCCCAGTATCAGGCGCAACAGGTTTACACAATGTTTACAGCACATATTGGATATTAGAACTCAGTGTTCCAACTGACTCCTCAAGGCTTAAAATCAGGACTCTGATAGCACCTTTTCCAGTTAACACATTTTATTAAACGGCATAAGGTTTCTTAAGCTGTAGCTCACTTCATGCATCTGATGACATTTAGACTATCAGACTGCTGTGGGTCATATCTGGAGGACACCAAGTGGCCTGTGAATTCCTTCACACTTGGAGGTTCTGCTCCATTGTCCAAAGTACTTTGGAACTAGAAGATATGCATTTAGTACAGAAAACACACACCTCCTTCTCTGTTTCTCTTACAGAAATTGATATGGTAGCCTGCTCTTCATCTAAGTTGCTCAACGTGGCAAACATAAAAGAAAGACCAAGCTCCCCTGATCACGTTCGTTCTTTTTGAAAACCATAAACATCTGCAGGGTAGGGTAAGTAGAGGCGATAAAACATGTATCACAGCATCATCAAGCCCACTCTGTCTCTTGAGCATTTGTTCCAACACAGGAGGAACTTGTGCTGGGCAATGTGACATTTTGTCCTTTTGGTATCACTGAGGCTGGGAATAGATGCATATGCGTTTAGGGATGAAAATATGTTCAAATCCCTCTCACAGAGAGAGAAAAAAGTGGCTGAAGCCCAGGCCTTCATTTGGAAGTGTGATACTGGGCTGGGGGAGAGAAGGAAACAACAAAAATAAGCTGAAGTGATAAATCTCTAGAACAATGTTTCTCAAAGTTGGCAACTTTAGACTTCAACTCCTAGCTGCTGGTTGGGGAATTCTGAGAGTTGAAGTCCACATGTCTTAAAGTGTCCAAGTGTGACAAACACTGATCTAGAGGGTGAACTTTCTCATCCCATAAGAACTAAATAGGTTCTGTTTTCTGGAGATGATACTTGCCAGATAGTTGAACTCAATAGCAACACAGAGAGAAAAGTTTGCAGCTTCATGAAAAGTTAGGGAATGTTTTAAATGATCCCCAAATAAATGTGAAAAACGTGAACCCGCTTCGTGCTCCTTCAAGCTAAGATTGCAAGACACAATATAGGTGTGCAATCCTAGTTTAAAAGGCTTGATCTAACACTAACAGGTTTTTTTTGATAATAGCAAACAATGGATATTATACAAAACAAAATCACCTCTAGATTTCTGTAATTTATTATCATAGCAGTATTTGAAAGCTGAGCCAATTTATTTCTGGCACCATGTTGTCTATTTGAAATTTCAATAAAATACTGTAATGTTTTCTCTGAAATGCTGCACCCATGTAATTCTTGTAAATATTTCATTTCCTTTTCTGTCCATAAGTCCCAGGTTCTTGGCTGCAGGAGGCTTATCCACTCTCTCAAAAGGAAAATTGGCTTGATAGCTTTGCAATTCTAGCTCATATTAGGGTTGTTCACATTTGATTTACACATAGTCAACATGTTAAAAAGCAAATGTTCTGTAAGGCCTAGTAAACAAGGTCAAGAACTATGGGAAAAAATGAGAAATATAAATAAGATAAACTAATGATAACAGATGTAGCAACCAGTTTGAGAATGGTCGAGGAAGATACTGAATTGGTGGACAACATCTGCCTTCTAGGATCAACAACTAACAATAAATAAACCAGCAATCAAGAAATATGCCACAGGCTAATGATTGGTAAGATAACAATGAAGGCTTGCAAAAGATATTCAGATACATGTCTGTACTACAAAGATTAGAATCATGCAGGCAATGCTTTTCTCTGTGACATTTTATGAAAGCAAAATGGATGCTTTGAGATATAGATGACCAAATTACCATATATTGAACACATTATGCAAAGACCCAAGTTTTTTTTGAGAAGCCTATAAATGCTGAGAAAGGTAGAAGGAAAGAAAAGAAGAGGATGACCACAGCATAGGCTTAATTACTGTGGCAATGGGTGTGCCAATAAAAAAAACTGGAGGGCCAGGTTGGAGATAAACCATTCTGAATAAAGTTTTATCTATGTGGTTGCTAAAAGATAAAATTGATCTGATAATAATAATCATTCAGCCACTAGCCAAACAAATACAGTACACATAAGACGAGGGAATGTTGTAGAAGAGAGGAGTGATCACAAGCAATTTCTGCATAAAATATGGTGTGGTTTTGTTTGTTTCCCGAGGAACAGTACAACTTTGCACAGGAAAGTAATTTTTCTTCTTGTTCTCAGCTTTACAAGGTTGGTAAACTAGAACATGATCACTGATCATCTTCAAACTGCTTTTGTGCAGTTGGGATGGAACCAGAGAAGGCATTATCCTCCAAGCTGATGTTCTCAGGATTAAAAGAGAGACAAGTAGGTTAAAACTCATTGTAGGACATAGAATAATAGGATTGGGAGGGACCTTGGAGATCTTTTAGTCCAACCTCCTGCTCAAGCAGGAGACCTTATACCCGTGATGGCGAACCTATGGCACGCGTGCCACAGGTGGCACACGGAGCCATCTCTGCGGGCACGCGAGTCAACGCCCAGGTCAGCTCCACAGCGCATGCCCACATGCCTCCCACCAGCCAGCTGATTTTCGAGTCTCTGCCGGGAGATGCGTGCGCATGCGTGGGGGTGGGGTCACGTGTGCATGCGTGGGGGTGGGGGTCATGTGTGCAGACGCGGGGAGGGGGGTGCGGCGCTCCCCCCGCGGCCCGTTTTTAGTTCCAGGAGGCTTCAGGGAGGCCTTCTAGCACAAAAATGGGGCATGGGGGTGCGGCGCTCCCCCACACGGCCCGTTTTTAGTTCCAAGAGGCTTCAGGGAGGCCTGCTAGCACAAAATTGGAGCATGGGGGGTGCGGCGCTCCCTCCCCTCCACGGCCCGTTTTTAGTTCCAGGAGGCTTCAGGGAGGCCTGCTAGCACAAAAACAGGGGTCATGTTCACCATCACTTATACCATTTTGATAATATTTTGGTATATATTTCTTAAGGAAGACGAGCCAGTGGGAAAACTGAACACAATGAATTTGTACAGTGCCTGGAAATGAGGGAGGATAGGATAGTTCAAGAGCGATTGGATGGGCTACTGCATTTTTATTTTGTTGAATCTTCTGCTCTGTGGGAATGTCTGTTTGCCTCCAGGTTTGTATTCAGAGCTGACTTTGGTCTAAGGCCGAGTACAGGTAGGTATTGGTCTAGGATGCCAAAGCTTAGGAAGCACCAAAATTGCCCCTTCTTCCAAATCATTGTAAAAATGCATATTTTCATATCAGCAAGAGGTGGTGCCATCAATCAATGTCAACTGAGGCATCATATATCCTTGATTGCAACCATTTGTATTCATAAGTAAAGCACAGAAGACAGCTTAACCATTCTCAGCATCTCCTGTGTTCTGTTCCATTTGTTTTTTTCTTTTTCTGTTATTTTAAAAACATTAAAAACATTTTATTATATAATTATATATTGTTCTGACAACATACTCTATGTCTTATTTGTATTTGTATTACGTTCACTTACTTTTTAAGCACTAGTTATGTATTTTTTATAATGTGTGCATTTTTCTATTTTGTTCCATTTGCTTTTTTCTGTTTCTGCTATTATTTCAAAAGCAATAAAAATATTTTTTAAAAAAACACTTTTGACATCTCGTCATCTAAAACAAACAAGAAAGACTTGAAAAAGCTGCTATGGAAACTGATGCTTGTAGAAGCCAAAAGAACCACCAAGACTATCCTACCAACTCACAGGGCAAGCCACTAGAATATAAACTGAGAGTAAATCCCACTCTTTACTAGCACTGATGATGTTACCTAGCTTGGGTAATGAAACTTCTGCAAGAAAACAACCAAGCTCAGAGAGCATCAAGGTCCCCTCAGAATTGAAACCGCTTAAGCTGGACTGATTTTTTGTTCAATAAGTCCTGCTTGATTCTTTTTGAAGGGGAACGATGATACTCTAGGGCCCTGATGGCGAACCTATAGCACGCGTGCCACAGGTGGCACGCAGAGCCATCTCTGCGGGCACGCGAGCCGACGCCCAGGTCAGCTCCACAGAGCATGCCCGCGCGCCACCTGCCGGCCAGTTGATTTTCGGGTCTCTGCGGGGAGATGCATGCGCATGCGTGGGGATGGGGTTGCGTGCACATGCATGGGGGCATGTGTGCATGCGCGCAGGGGTTGCGGTGCCCCCCGTGGCCCATTTTTAGTTCCAGGAGGCTTCAGGGAGGCCTGCTAGCACAAAAATGGGCCATGGGGGGGTGCGGCGCTCCCCCACAGCCCGTTTTTAGTTCCAGGAGGCTTCAGGGAAGCCTGCTAGCACAAAAATGGGGTGTGGGGGGGTGTGGCGCTCCCCGCCGTGGCCCATTTTTAGTTCCAGGAGGCTTCAGAGAGGCCTGCTATCACAAAAACGGGGCATGGGGGGTGCGGCGCTCCTGCCCCCGCAGCCCGTTTTAAGTTCCAGGAGGCTTCAGGGAAGCCTGCTAACACAAAAACGGGGTGTGGGGGGTGCAGTGCTCCCCCTGTGGCCCGTTTTTAGTTCCAGTAGGCATCAGGGAGGCCTGCTAGCACCAAAACGGGAGTCGCGTGTGCATGCATGGGGGATGGGAGGAGCGTGGGGGGTCATGCGCGCATGCACGGGGGGGGGGGGTCACGCAGGGGCATTGAATTATGGGTGTGGGCACATGCACGCACGCGATAGCACGCGTACACGTGCTTTTGGCACCCGATGCAGGGGGCCCGTGCATGCATGCACGGGGGGGGCCTGCGGGGGGCATTGCATTATGGGTGTTGGCACACGTGCGCGTGCTATCGTGCACGCATGCTTTTGGCACCCGAGGAAAAAAAGGTTAGCCATCACTGCTCTAGGGGGACCATTAGAGTGGAAGTTGCAGCTAAAAATTTGACAATATAGTAATTACAATTGCAATGGGAGGACTTGGTTGCATGCTGTCTTTAGCTTGTCAGCACTTCCGAAGCTGTCTTTCTCATATTTCATTGCAAATGAGTGAGTTTTCAACCTATCATATTTGAAACTTTCAGAGACAGTATCAAAATGAACATTGTGCCAAAATTTTCTTCTCTCTTCCCAGTTCATTTGATGGGGAGATAAAATGTCTTCAATATGAATCCCTTGGGAGTTGGGCGGCATAGAAATACAAATAATAAATAATAAATACAAATACAAATAATAAATATATTTCCTTCAAAGGAGAAAACAATGTTGGTAGGCAGTTTTTTCACATCTTGAGTTACGAAGTGGCTAATGAACAAAGTTCTTTTTTAAATTGTATAATCATATTCCATTGGTTTAGGGCCTGACTGGATTCCTGCGCTTCAATTAAATCATAGGAATTTTTTCCTATGGGCTTTTTCCCTTCATAAAGCTGTCCCCTGACACATATCCAGAATGGAAAGGAATCGGGGTGGAGAAGGAAAAGCTACAGCATCAACAACAATGTCAAATGCTAAAGCTCAAAAATACCACCAAAAGGCATCAGAAAGACTAGTGAAATGCTCTGTGAAAATGATAGGAAAACAGAAGCATCTTTCCTGTAGGAAGAAAATTTCCAGGAAATTTTGGAGAACAGATTCAGTCCAGTATACTGTATATCCAAAGTATTCTTTCATCTTGCAGTCTGCACAGTCAAATTGACAGTGGTGCTTTCCCAACCTGAACAAACTTCATAATAAAAGGTGAAACTGGCTATTTTCAATCACTGTTTTAGACACTGAGCCAAAATTAAGACTTTTTTTGTGAAATATTCTCATCATTGATATTCACTATTGATACATTGATATACTCAGTTGTTAATAATTTCCAGCCATAAAACTATTGGACAAATTATTGATAAAATCTATTTGTTTCAGTAGTTATCATGTTTCTTAGATCACAGCTATCCAAAACCAAATCACGCTTTTCATTACTTAACCAAATCCTAAGAGATTAGTGTATTTGGGTTGATTTAATCAATCATGTAATAATTCACATCCGGATTTCTATTGAGCGGCTCAGCCTAAATAATCATTGTGCAATAATACCCAACTCTACAATAAACTTTTCCCAATACTGACTTTAAATGCTAGACACCCATCCTTGAACTGACAAAAACTAGACTTGCCATATATGACCATCCACAGAGGTCAATGAGAGATATAAAAAGTGGTGAAGTTTCAAGCACTTAGTTGCACACATATCAATGTTATGGTAGGTATCACTGACACCCTTCCCAGCAGATGTCCCTGCTGGTTTGTATCTTGCCTCAATTGTTTTTGTTCTGACTTACTGCAGAATGGCACTTCCTTGATTAGAGGCTAACAAAAGGATTGATTCATTCTTCCAGCTTCTTCTCATTCCGAACCCACAACTGAGGCAGTTTAGTCTTTTCCAGAGCTTCTTATTTATTTATTTAGTGTATGGCAAATACATGGACTTATAGTGGTTCAGATGTTAATGTCTAGAGTGGGTGAATTCAGAGTGTGATGGAGCCGACCGTCGAAAGGCTCCAGAGCTTCTAGTTTTAAAGTAGTGTTTTCCCTCTTATGCTGGCACAATTTGTGTTATGGACATATTTAGTTATTTGCCACATTTCAATCATTCATGTTTACTTATTCCAAAGCTGTAGTTCTTTTATCCTCTAAAAATCATTTTAATGGTTTCAGATCCCATCTTAACATTACTTTGCTTATAATGACACCTACTGGTCAGAAAAGCTAAAAAGAAATTACTGCCTCCAGTTCATCAATTCTTTATTTTGAACTGTCAATTTTTAGAGTGTTTGGGGAAAGCATGTTAAAGTCCTTATATAGTTAATTGTTTTATTTTATTTTATTTTAATTTAATTTATTTAATTTTAATTTATTTTATTTATATACCTCCCATGTTGCTGTCCAAAGTGACTTATGCTGCATAGAAGATTAGAATTTCCAAAGCGGATAATATAAAAATTCTGGCATAAGGAATAGGGCTTGGACAAAATGTTGATGAAAATATGAATTTATCAATATCAATGAATGTTCATTTTAATTATACAATACTCTAGTCAATATTTGGCTTTAGTTGATAGTTCTATTAATTAAACAGTACAGGTTTAACATCACTATCCTGAACAACAGGTATTATTGTTTCCACTGTGTTGTTTAACCAGCTAGTCCTGACCTATTCCAAAGACTCGATATCAAGCACCAACATCTAACTGGGGCATTAGGGAGGTTTGCAGCCAAGATAGCAACCACGGTGGTGTGATCAAAGCATCAACCATTTTTATGGCAAATATTTTGAGTTTGGGGACCATATTCTGTGGACATCCTTGTAGGGAAGCTGGGCTTGTATTGCAGACATCTTTTTGATATCTTCCCAACAGCAAATTATGAAGTTGTCATTTCCTGTCCTACTTGCTTCTTCCCAAGCTAGGCTGGAAAACACACAAAGATACACGGCCACACACACATACATACACAGTGTAAGGCATCATGCATTTTTCCGTGATTCCACCTGTTTCTCTATTTTTAATTCCCCTTAAAACAGGGCTGTCAAACTCCCGGCCCGTGGGCCGGATGCGTCACATGCTGGCCACGCTCACGCCTGATTTTGTGAAGGGGAGGAAAGTCCCGATACGTCACGTGACACCACCATGACGTGAGTTTGACACCCCTGCCTTAAAACAATAGAATGCCCTGAGAGACATGTTTTTCTACATCTTCTTGGCCTCAGAAAAGATTAACTGAACCATAGTCAGCATTTTTCCTGATGTAGCTTAATGGAAGGAGTTAAGCCCCATGAGTAGACTACAGTATATTTTTGAGAGCTATATCTAATCCTCTTTTGGGTGTATTGATTGGGCCCACTGACTGCACTCTAACTTGAAAACTAAATAAACATGGTTTGAGGAGGAGCCTCAAATCAAGGTTATCTATATTCATGGATCTTTATGCTAAAGTAATCTCCATTACATTCAATGGGAACTTTTCAGGAAAATGTAACTAGAATAAAATGCTGACTGTGGTTCAATTAATCTTGTTCTTAATTGTAAAACTGCATTTAATCCCATTATAGTTTCAGATTGGATCTAGTTTCATATATTTTATTGCAATTGCTAAATTAAGAGCAATTAGCCTATCTTTCCATATGTGCAAATTTAAAAATTTAAAAATATGTAAATTTGAAAACATTAAAATGATTAGCTATTATTTGAAATAATTGTTAAACACACTGTTAGAAGAAAACTTAATTTATTGTCAGTAAACTTTTCTTAAAAAAATATCTAACATAAGAGCATAGACCAATAATGTTCATTTACTCCTTCTTGCCTTGATTCAAAATTACTGCTGACTTCTCAACAATGCTTTTATGAAATTATTTAAATAGCATGAAAATATTAAGATCCATAGTTTTTTTTAAATATGAAACAATGTCATCTCCAAACCATCATTCACAGTCTTATATACAAATACCCACCAATAAGCATACAGATTATATAATTCTACAAGCACATTTCAATCCAAACTTCACTTCTAAATGGAGGCAAAAACCCTTGTTATCACGGATAAAAAGATTTAAAAAAGAAATATGTTGCCATCATTATATTTTTAGTTGTTTGAATTTTTTAAGTGTCTTGCTATTCTTGCTTTCTAGTCTAATTAGTTGAATAATTTCCTATTGAGTTTCTTTACAGAGCAACAATTCCCAGGATGTTTTGAAGATAAATTGTTAGAATCCCAGAGTGGAAGATTAAATCATTTAATCTTCTACCTAGTTAGGTCATTTCATTCACAAACCCTAAATTATGTCTATTGAATCCTTATCACTCACACTTAACATGCTACACTACAATCAAATAACAGCATGAAGTTCATTCAGACCACAAAATGTAACATTAATATTAACTACAACTCAGAATAAATCTGATTGATTATATCGTATTGCAATCCAATTACATCTTACTTTATTAATTATATTCTTAATAAAAAAGGAGTGCCTTGCCTCTCTAACATAGTCAAACTGCAAAAAACCTATTTAAAATAGATGAATCAAATAATTGAACAAAAATATTGTATCACTAAAATAAACTTTATATCCTGATTGAATATAAGTATTTTAGTTCCTGTTCTATTTCTTATCATCTCACTACTTACGCATACTTTGCATTTACTGTTATTTTATACAAACCCCTAGGTTTTTATTTGGGATTTATATTGTAGGGGCAAGATTGTATATTGTAATTGTCAGGAATCATAATAATGGCTATTCTATTCTATTCTATTCTATTCTATTCTATTCTATTCTATTCTATTCTATTCTATTCTATTCTATTCTATTCTATTCTATTCTATTCTATTCTATTCTATTCCTTTCCATAGTCTATTCTATTCTATTCTATTCTATTCTATTCTATTCTACTCACAAATCTTTCCATCAAAATTCCTACAATTTAAAAATGAAATGAA